>PVJC01048370.1:0-12540 GCA_004026665.1 Murina feae | reverse complement strand
AGCTATGAGGTGCACTGACCACCTCCCGGTCCCTCTCCCAGCCCTCAGGCTCTGATTGCCGAATGGCAAAAGGGGAACCAGGGTGGCTGGCGGTGGTGGGGCAGGACTGAGGACTGGCAAGCAGGTGGAAGATGGTCCTGACTGCAGGCGAGGCCTAGGGACCCTACTTGTGCATGATTTCATGCACTGAGCCTCTAGCATAGACATAATATTCTTGCTCCACCACTTCTCAGAAAATGAGAAAATTAAGGTGTTTCTTATTCTTGCCCATCCCTCTCACTCTCCTCCACTATCTCTCTTTTAGGCGTTAAAGTTTCCTTCCTTGGTGATTTCCTGTGTTCAGGTACATGTGTGTACACTTCTTTTTTGATTTGCCAACTTCGAATGATGTTCTTTGATTCCAGCTACAATGGGTGGGGTTCAGCAAACACACTCTTCCTTCTCCCAGCCCCTCCCGTTTCTTCTCTACGGGCCTCTGTACTCCCCACACTCGCGTCCGTCTCCGTTCCAAACGTAATCGCCGTCAATGCGCCACGTCACCGCCTGTCCTGTGTTACCCGCTGGAGTCCATCTTCGTCTTGAGTTTTCTGAAGCGGACGCGCCGGGACCGACACTCGCTGCGATGGTCAGAGTTGCTGTTGGGACGTCCTGGCCCTCGAAGGACACTCAGCTCAGCTCAGTATAAGCTCCCGCCTCGCACTTGCTTTCCTCGGTTGGATCTTGTGGGCACTGCTCTGCTGTCCGGCGACACCTTAATAATTGCTGGTGTCCAGTCCCCCTCTGTCCCAGGCCGGGGAGAGAGCTAAGCTCTCCTGGTCTGATTATTCCAAAGCAACACCTTCTGCTCCCTCCCAAGATAGTCAAGAGGCACCGGTGTCATCGCCTCACGGGCTCCCCCTGCTGGAAATAAGTATGTTTTTGCTGATGTTTTCTGAGCCCCCTTCCTCTTGCAAGGTGTGTGGGACCCTTGGCCCCACGTGGCTTTTACACCCATCCTGGCTGCTGTGGGCAGCTTTCGGGCATTGCTTGTGAGTCTGCATTGCTCTGCCGCAGATGGAGTCTGTGGGGGATTTTCATCCACCTTTTGTTTTGTTTTGTTTTTTGTTTTTAAATATATTTTATTGATTTTTTTACAGAGAGGAAGGGAGAGGGACAGAGAGTTAGAAACATCGATGAGAGAGAAACATCAATCAGCTGCCTCCTGCACACCTCCTACTGGGGATGTGCCTGCAACCAAGGTACATGCCCTTGACCGGAATCGAACCTGGGACCCTTGAGTCTGCAGGCCGATGCTCTATCCACTGAGCCAAACCGGTTCTGGCTCATCCACCTTTTGTATGAAACCAGGTAGGAAAATACAAACACCGCCGCCTTGGGGCTGCCCGTTCCTGTCGGCTTTCTGTTGGGTCATTCCAGCAGCTGCCGCCCTGTTGCTGGACTCCAGGTGCCACACCCAAGGGGTGACGGCTCCCACCTTCCCATGGGGCTGTCAACCTCCTGTCAGGAAGGAGACCCCCAGAGGCAGAAGCTGCTTCTCCCCCGTCAGACTGGGAATTCTTAAAGGGCCTGAGCAGAGTCTCCTCACCAGATCAGAAAACTTCCGAAGGTGGAGGCTGTGTCTTCTCCAGTCGCCCCCCCACACACGGACAGGTGTAGCGTATACTGTGAGTCCTATGAAGAAAGTCAGGTAGGAAAGGGGAAGAAACATGATGGAGGCTACTATCTAGTCTGGGCGGACGCCTCTGAGCAAATGACATTTAAACAGAGCGCTGAGTGACGCCAGGGGCAGGCCAGGTGGATGTCTGGGGCAAGAGCATCCTGAGAAGAGGGGAACTTCAGGTGCAAAGGCCCTGGGGCAGGAGTGTGCACCACTGTTTAGGGAATGGCAAGGGGGCCATTCAGAGTGCTGGAGTGGAATGAGCAAAGGGCAGGTGAGATCAGAGAGGCAAGCAAGGACAGGGGGGTCATCACAGGCCACAACGCTGTCACTCTGAGTGGAACGGAAGTCACTGCAGGATTTGGAGTGGAGTGAGGCCTAATCTGACTTCCTTTTGAGGATCATGCTGAAGGCCGGGTAGAGAACAGGCCACGGCAAGACAGGAAGTAGAAACAGAGCAGGCTCACAGGAGCAAGTGTCTTGCCTTTTATATGAACCCACGTTCAGCACTGGAAGCCTCAGGCCTCTGCTCTCGGCCACCCTGACAGAGCCTCAGGCCAAACTCCGTGGTAGGAGACGTGGGGCCTGAGGACCAATGTCCTCCCTCAGGGCTGGCACCCCATATCCTCACTGCCTTTTCTCCCCCGCTGCAATATTTGCCCTCCAATGACCAGATGCGAAAGCCCTGACCATTAGGAGCTTTGAGGGGATGGGGAGTTAGATTGTACAGGGGCTGCTGGGGGCGCATCTCCAGTCCCGCTGAGCCCCGCTTCCAGGAGAGAAATGCACACTATGGCCACTGGATGGCAGCATTGCTCCACGGAGAAGGCGGCGCCGCCCTTCCCGGAGCTGGGCTTCCAGTCCCACCTTCTCCCCCGCCCCTCCTGCCAAGGGACCGTGGCTGGTGGGATGACGGCAACGACTATTCCAGGCGTTTCCAAGACATTAATTAACACCTCTCACAGCAAGTGCTTCACCCGTCCCTCACGGCAAGTTCTGTAAAGCCACCCTAGGGCCTGGGTGAGACCGGAGGCCCACGGAGGGGCGCAGGGCTGGCCCCAAATGCTCCGGGGGCTGACCTTGCCTCTCCTCCCTGAGCCTGGAACAGTGGCAGGGCGGGCGGGAAGGCGGGATGTGCCTTCACCTGCCCTGGCTTAAGGGTCCAGGCAACAAGCCCTCCCCAGGATGAGAAGGGAGGAGACTGAGAGTCGCGTGCAAACTTGGGGACCCTTTCAGGGCCACCAGAACCCCGACATCAGCAGGTGGCGAAGTAGCTAAATCGGCCCCCACAGCATAAACACGGGGTCAGAAGTGACGGAAGAGGAGGAGGAATGGCGTCCGTATTTGTCGTTATAAACACTTGGTGCAGGGAGTTCCTATTCATTATCACTCCAAAAGCGAGGGAGTGCCTCCCCATGGCCTCGACCCCAGACCAAGTCAACCCCCCAGGTTATAAGGCACCGACGCCTCTTCTTCAACACGGAGCTAAAGGAACACGGTTTAACCTCCTCCTAAGTCATGATTGGATCCGCTCACCTGCCTCTCCCCCACCAGACTGTTAGCCCCCAAAAGAACAGGAATGGTTCTCCTTACACTCCAGCTCCCACCACTGGTGTGGGGCACAGAGTGCAGAAAACAGGAGGGAGGAAGGGAGGAAGGGAGGAATGCCTGGGCCTAATCCCATGGCCTCCACAAGGTCCCTCCTGCCCTGAGCTCTGCACAGCCCACAGGGAGGGAGCAATTTGCTGCTGCTTCAGGGACCACCGCGTCCCATGAAGCCCAAACTGGAGTCGGTTCCAGGTCAAAAGCTTCCGCAGTCGGGTTTGGGTCTGTTCCCCCTGCGGGATGGGCAGAGAGAGGGAAGTGTGAGGTCAGCCCCCTTCCCCACTCCTGTCTCCCCCACCCCATCCCTGCTGGATGGGGAGAGAAGCCGGGGAGAGCCTTGCGCATAAATTGCATTTCGCAGTCTGCGGGGAGATTAGGATCACCCTGGTTCGGAGCCAGGCTTTCCCGTGTGTCCCTGCAGGAAAAGCGGTTCAGGGATAAACAGGCCCTGCAGTGAAAGGGAGGGGGAGGGGAGGGGAGAGAGAAGTCACAGAGGACTCGGGAGGGACAGAGGGACGTGGTCACAGAGGACAGTCAGGACAGCTGTGCAGGCAGGTGGGTGAGCGCAGCCTCTTGCCTTCAGCCTCTCTTTCCCGGACCCAGTGCTGAGTGTGTCTCCCCGTCTCCTCCTGGTGGCCTCACCGACCCTGACAACCAGGGTGGGGAAGGTTCTCCCCGCCCAGGCCCAGCCTGGGAGGACATTTGCCCCAGGTCACACGGCAAAGCCGCGTCCATTGGGGGCTCAGCACAGGACTCCTGGGCCCGGACCACATGCTGTTCTCAGGGCACCCTGTTGGGAGCACGAGCCTCTGACCCTCCAAGACAGGCGTGGAGGTCACCCTCACCCTCCACCCCCTCCCCGCTTCTCTTCTGTTTCCACTTGTTCTGCATCCGTCTTGTTCCCCTCCCCTGAGATGTGTCCGTTTCCCCATGGTGCTGTGGCTTCTGGAAAGAAATGTTGAAGTTGAATTTCAAGCCCTAACATTGTGGAGGGAATACTCCCGCAAGGGGACTCGGACCCCAGTCTGCTAGGACCCTCCTGCGTGGCCTTGAGGGGCCGCATGGCGTTCCTGGGCCTTGCTTTCCAGCAAAAGGAGAAGAGGAGTCATGACCGTCCCCCCCCCCCCCCCCCCACCCCCCCGTGCTAAGACTCCATAACAATCCTCAGCTTCTTTGGAGCAAATCGCAGGGGAGCGAGCACTGGGCTGGGAGTCTGGAGAACTGCCCCAGGAGACGAAGCTCCCACTGCATCTGGCAGGCTCACTGGGGCCAGAGACACTGGTTTAGACATTAGCATGTCCCTCAGCCACTCCCCCTGAGACCCTGTGGGATAGGCTTTATGCTTGTGCCCATTCTACAGATGAGAGAACTGAGGGTGGGACAGAAGTGACTCGGCTCAGAAGCAGCAGAGCCTGGAGTCAGATGGATGCAAGCCTGTCTGGCTCCATAGCCCCAGCTCGTCCCTGCTCTGCCCACGGGGCAGTGTCTGAACCAGGACTGGGGGAAATTCCAGTGGGGAGAAGGAAGCCGATGGTCACAACACCCCAAGGAACCCCCGGCTGTCTTCTGGAGACTCCTAATCTCTATGAGGGAAAAAGATCCCTTGGACAGACGGAAACTGAGGCCCAAAGGAGGCCCCATAACTCTGGCATTCTTTCCGCCCCACCCATGGGATTCGCGTTGCCGGATCGCATATAGGATTACACTTGGGACACGTTTACCCTAAACGATGATGCACTGTTTATCTGAAATTCAAATGTAACTGGGCATCCTGTTTTTTGTTGTTTTTTGTGCTAAATCTGGCCACCCTAGTGGGGCACCCCCCCCCATCCCGCCATCCTTTAGCACTAAAATAGGTGGGGGGACAGGAACCCACACTGTCTCCCAGCCCGAGCTCCGTCCCTTGGAACCCCAGGCCCAGCAATGAGCAAACGTTTGAACAGACACTCAGGCGCAATTCTTTTCCAAGGAGCGATGAAGCCCAGCCATCGGGAATGCACACCCACTCCCTGGGGTCCACCGAGGAGAGGGCAAAAAGCCCCTCCAACCCCTGCAGTGCTGGCCTCCGTGAGGGGGCAGCCTGTGGCTCTAGACACAGTGGAGGCCTGATCTTGTGACCTTGGAACAGTCCTGTCAGCCCTCTGGGCCTCGGTTTCCACATCTGTGAAATGGGAGCCGGTTCCTCCTTTTCCTGTAGCCCTGGCCCAGAAGCCTGCAGCTCCCCAAGGTAGGGCTCTGTGCCTCCGGCTCAGCCCTCCTCCTCTGGGTCGGGTGTGGGGGTCGGGGGGCAGGAGGGCTGACCTACCTGCCTAGGAGACGCAGCTCTGCCTGGCTTTCTGGTGGGCAGGGGGCCTCTGACGGTCACACTGACCAGCTGTGCGCGTCCCACGTCCCCAGCCCCCAGTGCAGGGCGGGCTCAGCGCATCGAAATGCCGCTAACGCTAATTAAACACTGTTCGTGCCCAAGCCCCGCGTGGAGCGTTCCATGCGGATTACCTGCTCTAATCCCCACAGCCGGCTCACACCCCGTCAGCACGTCCGTCTCCCCGTGGTCCTAGATGGACCGCGTGCCCTCTGCCTCCCCAGGCCGCACGGGCCTGGCAGCCGGGTGTCCCCCCGCCTTGTTCCCGGCTGCGTTCCAGGCTGGGAGCAGGGCCCGGCTCCGGGCAGGCGCTCAGCATCCAGTATCGGGGTGTGGAACCTGTGCAGGAGTGACACCAGATGGAGGGTGCTGTCACGGTCCCCCTTTCGCAGACGAGGAAATAGGGGGGCCAGTTGCCCAACATCACAAAGGGTGTATATTTGAACCCCAGCAGCCTGACTCTAGAGCCTACCCTGCTAGCCTCTGCCCTGTGCAGTGCAGCACAAAGGATAATTGATGAAAGGATGGATGGATGAATGAATGAATGAATGAATGAATGAATGAATGAATGAATGGGTGAATGAATGAAAGAATGAATGAATGGATGAAAGAATGAATGGATGAATGGATGGATGAATGGATGAATGGATGAATGAATGGATGAATGAATGGATGAATGAATGAATGGGTGAACGAATGAAGTATATGCAAATGTGTGTGCCACCCTCCTCGCACCCAGTTTCTCTGACATGTGGGGCAGACAGAGCAGCCCCTTCAAGTCTGGAAGCAAGCACTAAACCTAAGACCTTGACCCTTGACCCTGAAGCATCATTGGCGTCCCCCTCAGAGACGGGCAGTGGCGGCCCTGCGTCCCTCAGCTCTGCTCCCCTCAGGGACCACCCTGGCCCGGTGACAGGGCAGCCTCGGGGTTAATCCCAGCCTTGCTCCTGGCTTGCTGTGTGACCCCGTGTGAGTCGCGTTGCCTCTCTGTGTCTCTGCTAGGAAGTGGGAGTGTCGCTCCTGAGCCCGCAGGCTGGTGCTGGAAATCAGGAAGTGAAACTGGACAATCAGCTCAGTGGGAGAACATAACTCTCCCGGCAAACCCCGCAGGCCAGCCCCTCCCGCCTCCCGCAAACCCCAGAGCCACCTGCCTGGAGGTCTGAACCAGAGAGAACTGAGGTTAACCTTGCACCACACGCCTCTCTGCCCAGCAGGAGGGCGAGGGTGTATGTGTTAATGGCAGCATTGTCCTCTAAGAGCTCTGCTACCCTTACACGGGGAGCCCTGGGTAGGGAGGTATGAAATGGGAGGCAAGGCCCTAACCGGTGTGGCTCAGTGGATAAGGCATCGGCCTGCGGACTGAAGGGTCCCAGGTTTGATTCCGGTCAAAAGCATGCACCTTGGTTGTGGGCACATCCCCAGTGGGGGGGGGGGGGGTGCAGGAGGCAGCTGATCGATGTTTCTCTCTCATCGATGTTTCTAACTCTCTATCCTTCTCCCTTCCTCTCTGTAAAAAATCAATAAAATATATATTTTTTTTAAAAAAAAGAAAGAAATGGGAGGCATGTTGGTCTTAGCACCCACGGACTCCGGATGAGCACTCTGGCTCCCCTGAAGCTAACAACCAAAGAGGTTCCTCTCTCTGGGACCTTCCACTCGCCCCTGCCTGGACCAGCCTGGGACAGAAAGGAGCCATTGGCTCCAGCCTGAGTCCTTACAGCTTGCTGTGTGTTCTTGGGAAGTTCACACACCCTCTCTGGGCAGCTTGCCTCATTAGCTGTTCTGAGAGTCCCGAGACCAATGTTGCAGGGCACCTGACCCTCCTCCCCAGCGTGGCCCTGCTGCTGCCACACAAAATGTGTGTGATCGTCACCTGGGTGTCCACCCAGAGAGGAGGCCAGAGTCCACGCTCCCAGCCCAAGCTCCTCCCTGTCCCCGTCTCAGCCAAACAAGGAGGCTGGACACAGGGTCCAATGGGTATCGGACTCTTTCATAGGAACTGTCCCCACTTCATTCAATGCAGGTGAGCGCCTTCCGTGGTAACCCTTTAATTCTCCGTGGCGCAGCTGCTAATATCACCCCTGAGGCCGAGGCCAGTCCTTGCCACAGCCAGGGAGCAGGCGCCAGGGTTTACCCCAGGAGGTCAGCTCTAGGCTGTCCTCCCAGGTGCTCAACACAAGCTTCCCGGTCAATATTAGTTGAGTGC
The DNA here is from genome assembly GCA_004026665.1 of Murina feae. Classification (NCBI taxonomy): domain Eukaryota; kingdom Metazoa; phylum Chordata; class Mammalia; order Chiroptera; family Vespertilionidae; genus Murina; species Murina feae. The sequence continues at coordinate 4,710 of PVJC01048370.1, read as the reverse complement.
CTGCTCTGTGCCTGGTGTCTTTCCAGGCCCTGAACACCCCGCAGGGAGTCGGAGGGGCCAGGTGAGGCCCCATGAAACCTGGGATGAAACCTGGCTCAGGTTTCTGATCAGCCAGGAAGAGTGAGGAGCTGGAGCTACTCTCGCTGGGAGGTGCTGACTGGGAACCCGCAGCATCTGGCAGGAGGGAGTGGAGTTTGGCCTTCGGTGTGTCTCCTTCCCCAGGTTCCCACTAATATTGACCAGTCAGGGCTGGGAGGCAGGGAGCCGCAGAGACCCCTGCACAGGGGTGGGGCGCACAGGGAGAGAGGCTGGGACGGGCAGGATGGAAGCTGCCAAAGCTTCGACCCAGCTGCATGCCCCCCGGGCCGTCTGGCACAATTGGCAGCAGAGGGAGAGCTCCGATGCCCTCTCTTAGGCGACTGGGCATTTCTTGGTCCCCATGGGTGCAGCAGGCCCACCTGTCTTTCCCATTCAGAGCACCATGTCCTTCTGGATACACCCAAGGCCTCCCTCCTCCCTGTATGCAGCTGGCCTTCTCTCCCCGCCCAGCTCCTCACCATCCTCCTCCCGCCCCTCACGCTCCCTGCCTCCACCATCAGAAGTTAATTCCTCCGAAACTTTCCTTGGGAGCAATTTCCACTTCTTATTAAGCTCCTGTGCCGGCCAGCTCAGTGCTATCTGGCTCCCTGCAGAAGGGTAGGCGGCTGACTCTTGCCTGGAATAGCAGAGGTGACAGGGTTGGAGTGGGGGGGGCCCTGGGATGGCGATAAGGGCTCGCGGGCCATTTGGTATGCCAGTCCTCGCCACACACGCCACCTTCCTCATTGGGGTGATAAAGACGATTCTCCATGCTGGTCCCTATCTCCTATCAAGACCCAAGCATTCAAATGCAGCCCTGGTCCCAAGCTCCGCCTCCCTCCTGGGAGATGCTGCCGCCTCCGACGGAAATGGAACCCGATGATTTAAAGGGGGGGGAAATTAATTGAAGTAGCCAGGTTATTCCCTCTGTGTGACTCTCGGATTTAATGAAAAAGCGGAGCCGGTTTTGAAGCCTGGGCGCGCTTGCGGGGTGCGGGGCGCGAGGGGGGCTGGAAGGTGTTTATCTGGTTGGCTCTCCAGGGTCCTCAGTCTACAGGGAGGGCTCAGGACAAGGGCTGCGGGTCCCACCCACTGGCCAGGTGACCTGATCTCCTGTGAGGAAATCAGAAAGGAGTCCTCAGCTCTGGAGGAGGATCCTGACCCAAAAGGGAGATGGGGGTGGGGGTGGGGGCGGGGAGAGGGGTAGGGAGGGAGCGTGACTTCACTTCCCATCTTAATAAAATTCCACCGAAGGAGAGAGAGGCTTGGGGAAGGGCTGGGTTCTTCCTCTTTATTATGATTATTTGTGTGTTTCGGAATTGTTTCCTGGGTTTGGAGTTTGTCAGCAGAATAGTTATTGTACTTCACGGCACATTAGCAACAAGATTGTCTTCCCTTTGCACGCGCACTTCAAACCCCCGGCTCTCTGCGAGGAGGGATATTAAGTAGGAGGATTTCTTTTCTGCCAAAGTCAGCAGCCGCGCCAGAGACGCCCCAACTCCTGGAACTCCGGCTGCGGTGCCATCGGCCACGGGGCCTTGGGGAGGGAGGCGGGAGGTGCTCTGGCCAGGCCTGGCACCCACCTCTGTCCTCATTCATCCCAGCCACCGTACGTCCCTGAATTCTTCTAAATTCCTCAGATGGCCTGGGAGCCCCGCCTCTGTGTCTTCCTACCTCCCCCAGTGGGCACCACACCCAGAATGGCCCAGGCACCAGCCGCAAATTACAGCCTAGACAAGCGTGGGTTACGGGCCAGCAGGGAAGAGCTGGAGATGGGGGGGCCCATCCTCCCACTCCCAGGAGCCAAGGGACAAAGGGGCCGGAAGCCAGAGGCTGGCTGCCTGCAGCAGCTCCTCATACAGGTTTCGCAGGTCTGCCACAGGGAGGGGGGGGGGGAGACGGGGAAACGTGGCCACAGGCCAGTAATTACAAATTGGTTCAGGGAGGGAAAGACTGGAGAGGGAGTCTTCAGCCTCAGGTGGAAATTCCTGCTCTGTCCAGGTCCGCCCGCCCGGCCGCTCCAGGCTGGGAGGGGCCTGCGCCTCCTCTCATTCTCAGGGGGATGGCGAGTGGGCAGCTGCCTCTCTGAGCTTCACTTTCCTCCTCTGTCAACCACGGGGTTGGAATAGATCCCCATGTAGAGATACTCCCGATTCTGGCAATCTGTACTAATAAAAGCCTAGGTGGCATCGCGCCCTCGCATGACGTTGTCACAAAGATGGCCACGCACACAGTGGGGGCGGGGCCTGGCATCTCCACCGCCTTGTGCCTTGTGCGGAGGAGGCGGGTCCCAGCAGAGGAGGTGGGTCCCAGCAGGAGAGGGCAGTGAAGGCAATCAGGCCAGCAGAGGAGGACAGTTGGGGTGATCAGGCCAGCAGGGGAGCGGTTAGGAGCCAGTGGTCCTAGATTGTGAGGGGGATGTCCAAATGCCAGTTTAGGCCCAATCCCTGCAGGTTCCCAGACTGGAGAGAGCACAGGCCGGGCTGAGAGACAACCCCACCCCCATGCACAAATTTCGTGCACCGCGCCTCTAGTCTATATCTATAAAAGGCTAATATGCCAAGTGTCCCCTCTGGAGTTCGGCTGGGAGACTGGGAGTTCGGTCGCTCCCTATGATGTGCACGGACCACAAGGGGGTGGCCTGGAATGGAGGAGGACCTAGCCAGCCCTCATCACCAGCCAGATCTAAGAACCCTACCTGTGCATGAATTTCATGCCCTGGGCCTCTAGTAATCTATATTAATAAAAGGGTAATATGCAAATTAACCATCACTCCGCGGCAAAGATGGCGGTACCCATAACTACAAAGATGGCGGCGCCGGCCAGAGCCAGGAGCCAGCCAGGTGGGCGGGATGCTTGGCTTCCTTTGGGCGGGACACTTGGCTTCCTTTGTCACCCCAACGGCAAAGGAAGCCAAGGCTCCCACAAGCCCAGCTGGCCGCCAAGGGCCGGCCTCCGGGCCGCAGCCACGGAGCTGGCCGAAGTGGGCGGGAGGCGGCTCCGGCCCAGAGAGAAGGTGGAAGATGGCAGCCAGAGCAAAAGCCCGACTGGAGAGAAGCCAGTGCCGGCAGCCTGGGGAAGGAAGGCCTATTCTTGCATGAATTTTCATGCATCAGGCCTCGAGTAATAATAATAATGACAACAATAACAAGAGTTAACATGTGAGAGCGGACTGGTGGCCAGTGCCACACTGTCATGGATATTATCTCGTTGCGTCCTCCCAACAACACCGTGGGCTGGGTACTATTACTGTTCTTCGGGTGAGAGTGCGGGAGCAGGAGAAGGAGCGACCGGAGCAGCGGCCCAAGAGCCGCAGTGGCCTTGTCATCAGGCAGTGCCTGCTCCCGTCCTGCCAGGCCCAAGTCCCCCGGTGACTCTGGCTAAAGATTCTCAGAGGTTCTGCAGGTCTAGGATTATCCATTTACCTTCCAACTTTTCCTCATCAACTAAAAAGGAAGAAAGGACTGTGTCCAGAATCTTTAAAACTTCTGGAGTAGCCCTCGCCTCTGCAGACGTCAGCTGAAATGTGGACAAATCCAAGTGCAACCTCTCTAAAGCTCAGTCTCCTCATCTGTAAAATGGGGATGACAGCGATAAGGCCATGATCGACAGATTCCTTTTTATTTTAATTTTTCTCGATCGATTTTTAGACAGAGAAAATGAAAGACAGGAAGGTCGACTTGTTGTTCCACTTACTTATACACTCATTGGTTGATTCTTGCCCTGATTGGTGATCGAACCAGAAACCTTGGTGTATTGAGGCTCTAACCAACCAAGCTACCCAGCCAGGGCCCAAGGCTGGGTCTTCATTCCAAGCAGTACAGGCGGGTGGAGAAGGCCACCAAGCCCAGTCAGTGGGGACCCCACCTGCCCATCCACGGTTAGCACACTCACCCTCCTGTGTCCTCCTCCAGAAACCCCCATCCCACCGGCTCAACTCCCTCCTGCTAGACCAGCAGCAGCAGCTCCACTGACATGCTGGGCTGGTAATTCTAGTTGTAGACACTGCCTTGGCCTCTCCCCACTAGAGGGTAAAAAGCACAGGGACCAGGGTACCCGGGTGCGAGTGCCTCTCTGCCCCCTAGAGCATGACCCTTGGTAGGTGGCATGGCCTCTCTAAAGCTCAGTCTCCTCATCTGTAAAATGGGGATGACAGTGATAAGGAAGGCCATGGTCTATGATTCCAGGAGATAACGTCTGTGAGGCCAGCACCTGACACAGGACCTCCACCCAGGAAATGGTCACGGCTGGGAGGGGTCAGCCCGCCACCCGGAGAGGATCAGCTCAGCGATGGAAGCAGTGGAGCTGCATCTGCTGTCTTCATGGACTGGGAACAGCCCAGGCTACCCATTGTACGATTCCACTCACAGGGACTGTTCAGAGCAGGCAGATCTAGAGGGAGAGGAAGGCAGGGGCTGCTTAGGGCTGGGGCTGGGGGAGAAATGGGGTCACAGTTCCCTTGGGAGGGGGGAACCGCGCTCCGGAGCTAGATGGTGGCGATAGTTGCACACGATGTGCAAATGCCACTGTTTGTATAGTTTAAGGCGGTATGTTTTATGTATGTATATTTTACAGCACATTTTTAAAATGTAAAAAAAAAAAATGGAAGTAAGGAAAGAAGAGAAGGGGGAG
>PVJC01048369.1:0-12559 GCA_004026665.1 Murina feae | reverse complement strand
CTTGCTTTCCCACTTCCTGGTGCCCTGGTGCCACTTCCAACTGCCAGCATAGGCAGGCAGTTGCAACAGAACCCTTAGGTTTGCTCAAGTTCCGTGGCTGTTGGCCTCCATCTTGGCTGGGTTAATTTGCATACAGCCACTCTGATTGGCTGGTGGTGATGGTCACATTTGCATGTTTTGCTTTTATTATAGAAGATTAGATAATTAATATACCAAATCCACACATATTGAATATATACAATTTGATGACTTTAGACATATGCATTCACTTATGTTATCATTATCAACATTAAGGTAATAAACATCACCTTCAAAAGTTTCCTGGGGTCTTTTTCCTTTTTCTTTCCTTCCTTCCTTCTTTTATCCCTTCCTTCCTTTCTTTATGTGTGTGATCAGAACACAACACGAGACTATTTCTCTCAGCAAATTGTTAAGTGCACAGTACCATATTGTTACCTATAGGCCCATGTTGTACACCGGATCTCTAGGACTTACGTATTTTGTACAACTGTAACTTTATAGGCATTGAATACTTCCCCATTTCCCCCTCCCCCTATCCCCTGGCAACCACCATTCTATTTTCTGCTTATATAAGTTTGACAATGTAGGGTACCTCATATAAGGGGGTATTTGTCCTACTGTGTCTGGCTTTTCACATAATATATTTTCCAGTTCCATCCATGTTGTCACAAATGATAAGATTTTGTTCTTTTTAAAGTTTGATTAATATTCTATTGTATGTATATACTACATTTTATTTACCCATTCATCTGTCAATATACATTTGAGTTGTTCCATATGTTGGCTATTGTGAATAATACTATAGTGAACATGGAGGTACAGATACCTTTTCAAGATCCTAATTTCAGTTCTTTTGGATATATATAGAGATATAGAGGAGAATGCTAGATCATATAGTGTTATATTTTTAATTTTTTGAGGAACCTCCATAGTGTTTTCCATGGTGGCTGCAGCATTTTACATTTGCACCCAGTGGTGCACAGAGGTTCCACCTCCTTGCCAACATTTGCTACTTTTTTTTTTTTTTTTTGCTAATAGCCATCCTAACAGGTGTGAGGGGATATCTCATTGTGTTTCTTTTGCATTTCCCTGATGATTAGTGATGTTGAGCACCTTTTCATATACCTTTTGGCCATTTGTATGTCTTTTTTTGAGACATGTCTATTGAAGTCTTTGCCCATTTTTAAATTAAGCTATTTGATTTTTTTGTTTGTTTTTGAGTTGTAGGGGGTAACTACCTTAGTTAAAATATATTTATTAGAAAATTGTAGCAAACATTGTATTTGCTGGAGAAACTTTAGAATTATTCCCTTTAATATCAGGAATAAGACAAGATGCTAATTAATTAACACCATTTCCATCTAGTTGCTGTTTGAAAGTCCCAGTCAGAATAGTAAAACAGGAAAAGAAAAAGCATCTGAATTAGAAAAGAAAAGAAAAACACAAAACTATCACTACTCACAGAAAAATGATTGCCTTCACAGGATCTAACAGAAAATACAAATTATTGGGATTAATATAAGAGATCAGAAAATTTCTAAATATAATATTAGTATAAAAATAACTTACATTCACATACAGCATCAATAAATAACTATTAAAAGACTCAATGTTATAAAGACAATTTCTCCCCAAATTAATTAATAAATTCAGAACAATTCCAACCAGAATCCCAATTGATTTTTTTCAATACTTGATAAGATAATTTAAAAAGTCATATGAAAGAACAAAGAGAAAGAAGTTTGAAGACCAAGAAGGGAAGACTCATGCTACTATATCCAGTGTGGTGGTCAAGATTCAATCAAGAAAGCAGAGTTGCACACAATGAAATACTAAGCAGTTGTAAAAAAAAAAGAAGGATCTCTTACCCTTTGAGGCAACATGGAAGGACCTAGAGAGTATTATGCTAATCAAAATAAGCCAGTCAGGGAAAGGCAAGTATCACGTGATCTTACTCATATGTGGAATCTAATGAACAAAATAACCTGATGAACAAAAATGACCCAGAGACATTGAAGCATGCAACAGACTGATGCATCTCAGAGAGAAGGGGGTGGGGGGAGAGATTAACCAAAGAACGTATATGCATATGTGCATAACCCATGGACAGATAATCATGCAGAGAAGACCTGGGGAGGGAGCAGGAGTGGGGTGGAGGAATTCAAGGGGAGAAAATGGGGCCATCTGTAATAGTATCAACAATAAACAGAAAGAGAGAGGGAGAGAGAGAGAGAGAGAGGAACGAAGGAAGGAAGGAAGGAAGGAAGGAAGGAAGGAAGGAAGGAAGGAAGGAAGGAAGGAAGGAAAGGAGGGAGGGAGGGAGAAATAAATCAGATCTGCAATGTGTGTTACGGCCTAATGAATTAGTCTAGGAAGTAGACCTTATGTAACAGTGAGAACAGCTAGGAAATGAGATCTGGAAGGAAAAGCTGGAGGATCTGAGAAGAATGTTTATCCAGTCCTCTAGAAGCACAGGTGAGGGTGGACAAGTCAGAGTTTACAGGGAAACTTAGGAAGCCAAGCACACATTCAGCTACTGAGGATGTACTGCAGAGGGGAGCCTGGGGAGAGGCCTGTGCCAAGCCACTTCTTCCCTGTGGCCACTTCCTCCCTGGATCTTAGCCAAGTGTTTGGTAGTGGACCTTGGGCGACGAGACCAGCAGTTGTGAAGAAGAGCTGGATGCAAAGCAGAAGAGAGCAAGAGCAAGTTGAAATCCTTGGGCACTTCTATGTCTGTTTGTCGGTCCACCTGACTGTGAATACCTTTAGAGAGTAATGGCCTGCCTTCCCTCCCACATCCCAAAGTCTCACGTAAATAAATTCTTCTGTTGGCCACTTTGAACCATACAGGGAAGGAAATTCCTAGCTCAACCAAATGGCAGTGGAACAATCCAACACATCAAGGTTAATATTAATGCTATTGTAATTAAGATGGTCAAGTATTTAGGGCAGGGGAGGAAAAAAGAATAGAACAAAGAGGCTAAAACCAGATCTATACATCTATAGAAATAATATAGGACAAAAAGTGGCATTGCAAATTCAATTAATGATACCACAACATTTGGTTTCCCGTACGGAAAAGTGGTTAAAGAAAAATCCTTTCCTCACACTAGTCACAAAGTTAAATTCCAGGTGGATTAAACCCTAAAATCTTAAATGTGAAGAGCAACCTTTAAGAACAACTTTTAGAAAAGAAAATATTTTAGATTTTTATGACTGGAGCAAGGGAACAGATGTATTAAACAAGGGGGGAAATAATACAAGCGATGGTACATTTGACTAGATTCTGATCAAAATGTTATGCAAAGGCTTTCATTAGAAACTAAAATATTAAAACCACAGTGAGGTATCACCTCATACCTGCCAGAATGGCTGTCATCAATAAATCAACAAACAAGTGCTGGTGAGGATGTGGGGAAAAGCGAACCCTAGTACACTGCTGGTAGGAATGCAGACTGGTGCAGCTACTATGCAGCAGTTCTCAGCCTGTGGGTCACGACCCCTTTGGACCCCTTCACAGGGGTCACCTAAGACCATCCTGTATATCAGATATTTACATTATGATTCATAACAGTAGCAAAATTACAGTTATGAAGTAGCAACGAAAATAATTTTATGGTTGGGGGTCACCACAACATGAGGAACTGTATTAAAGGGCCATAAGGTTGAAAACCATTGCACTATAGAAAACAGAATGGAGTTTCCTCAAAAAATTAAAAATGGAACTACCTTTTGACCCTTATGTTCCACTTCTGGGAACATATCCTAAGAAACCCAGAATACTAATTCAAAAGAATGTATGCACCCCTATGTTCATAGCAGTGTTATTTATAATAGCTAAGATCTAGAAACAGCCGAAGTGTGTCCATCAGCAGCTGAGTGGATGAAAAAGCTGTGGGACATTTACAACATGGAATAGTACATGGCTGTAAGAAAAGAAGGATCTCTTACCTTTTGCAACAGCATGGAGGAACCTGAAGATTACTATGTTAAATGAAGTAAGTCAGTCAAAGAAAGCTTAGTATCACATAATCTCATTTATGAGTGGAATTAATGAACAAAATAAACTGATGAACAAAATAGAAACAGAAATGAGGTGTGGTACAGACAGCGGGGAGAAGGTTGGGAAAACTGGATGAAAGAAGGTGAAGGGATTAGCCCCAAAACATATATATGTAACACAGAGTTACAGACCACAGTGTGGGGATAGCCAGAGGAAAAGGGGGGTGGGGCTAGGTGGAGGTGGGCAAAGGAAGGAGGGGAAATGGGCATGGAAAGAGACTTTACTTGGGAGAACGGGTACACGATGTAGTGTGCAGCAGATGCTTTATTGAGTTTTACACTTGAAACCGGTATGGTTTTGCAAACTAATGTCATCCCAATAAATTAAATAATAATAAAAAAAACTAGCCCTAGCTGTTGTGCTCAGTGGTTAGAGCATTGGCTCATGCACTCAAGAGTCAAGGGCTCAATTCCCAGTCAAGGACACATATCTGGGTTGCAGGTTTGTTCCCGGCCCTGGTCAGAGAATGTGTGGGAGGCAGCCAGCCGACGTGTCTCTCTCACGTCAATCTCTCCTCTCTCTCTCTCTCTCTCTCTCTCTCTCTCTTCTTTCCTTCCACTCTTTCTAAAAATAACAACAAAAAAACTAAAATGATAAGCCACTGGCTAAAAGAAGATATTTGGAACATATAACTCCAAATGATTATTACTCAGGATATTTAAAGAATATCTACAAATCTCTATGAACAGGTCTGGGATAAGGAAAAAAATAGAAAATTCACACAACACAAAACCTGAATGGCCAATTTAAAATTTTGAAACAAAGTCACAAAGAGTGACTTTGTGCTAACCACATATTGTTCCAGGTGTTTTCCACGTGCTAACACACTTAATCCCCACCATAACAGCATGAGGTTGCTGCTACCACCTCTTGGGAAAGTAGGCCCCAAGGTCAAACAACTACAGGCGGTTAAAACCAGGATTTGGGCATCAAGGGTTTTACTCAAACACATGGGCTCTTAACTACTATTTTACCAACTTGTTAAAAATGTAAACATCCGACAATATTTACTGTCGGCAAGGATGGGCAATGTGGAAATGATTGTACACTCCTGAGGGACTGTACACTGATATCACCACTTTGTTGGCAGACAGTTTGGCTTTACAAGTGAAGTGGAAGATGGACATTACCCTGAAACCGAGCAATTCCCCACCTTGGCCCAGAGCCAGGAGTCTCACACACGGAAACAAAGGAAATGTATAAGATTGTTCATCGCGTAGCATTGCTTGTAATGGTACTAAAATACAGTGTGGAATATTCACACGATGGAATATTAATGTGAACGAATCTAGGCAAATCTCTATAGCAATATTGATGGAAAATAAAACAAGTTGCAAAAGGAAGTATGTGGAGTATGATGCTATTCATATAATAAAATTTAAAGTATACAAATCACTATATGATTGACATATGTAGTAAAATCATAAAACCTGGAAAAATAAACTTATAATTCATAAAAATCATTGCCATTGTGAAGGGGAATGAAAAAATGGAATTGGGGGAAGGTTTATGCAGTGAGCACCAATTGCTTCCATAATAATGTAGTATTTCTTTTAACAATAGGGCAAATATGGTCACGTATTAAGACATGACAGCCCAGCTGGTGTGGCTCAGTGGTTGAGTGTGGATCTATGAACCAGGAAGTCACGGTTCAGTTCCTCACCAGGGCACATGCCTGGGTTGTGGGCTCAATTCCCAGTGTGGGGTGTGCAGGAGGCAGCCAATCAATGATTTTCTCTCATCATCGATGTTTCCCTCTCTCTCTCTCTCTCTCTCTCTCTCTCTCTCTCTCTCTCTCTCTCTCTCTCCCCCTTCCTCTCTGGAAAAAAAAAAAAAGACAATGACAGAACTGGATGGTGTGTATATTCTATTCTTTTTCATATTTTTAGACTTCGACAACCTGACCCACACGTATTTCTTATTTCACCTTTCACTCCACCCCCTCTTATGCTGCTGCTACCACTCATCGATCACGCCATGGTTCCTCACACCACACTTCAGCACCCTCTCCTTCGCCCAGAAATGCCCTTGTCTGTCTAAAAACAAAACAGAACAACTCCAACAGAAAACCTGTTCACCTTTCCTGGTTTGAAATATTTCATGTAGAAAGATTTCTGAAAGTATACTTAGGCTCATGGAAGTATTTTTTCACAATATCCAAAAAGTGGAAGAAACCTGAATGTGTATCCGCAGACGAGTGGATAAAGAAAGTGCTACATCCACACAACAGAATATTACTTGGCCTTGAAAAGGGAGAAAATTCTGACAGCATGAATGAGCCTGAAGACATTATGCCAGGTGAAGTAAGTCAGTCACAAAAAACACACACAAATATTGTCCAATAGCACTCATATGAGGTAATCGAATTCCTAGACGATAGTTGCCAGGTGCTGGGAGTTCGTGCTGAAATGGGGACAGGGTTTCAGTTTTACAGATAAAAAGAGTTCTTCAGTGATGGTGGGTACACAGTAACATGAATGTACTTAATACCACGGAACATGAAAAAATGGTTAAAATGCTATGTCTTATCATCATAAAATACAAAAGAATCATACCTAGAAGGCAACGTGTACTATTTTTAGAAGTTAGTATTGGAAGTCTTTCAAATAAGACATCTCCCACACCTGGTACCTCCCACCTCTGCTCCTCACCCTCCCAGCTCCCAGCTGGACTCCTTCCAGTCTCCTTCCTCCTCTCATTCGGGGACCGTGTTCTGTGTCCCCAGTGGGATTTCCTCTCTAAGGCAAACCCTTCTTGCCCTCCTGGCTTACCTCGTCTGCTCCCTTCCCCTCACCCCAGTGACCACAGTAGACCCCATGCTTCCTCTTCTCTCCTGACCAGACCCTGTGCTCAGAGCCCCTGCCTTCATCGATTTTCCTCCTCAGCTCAAGCTTGGAGTCTGTTCTCAGAACTGTAACCACATCTCATGTTCTGAATTCCTCCTGGGTTTGGAGATTAAATTTGGTTTCTGGACCCTGTTGTGAGTCATCACCGGAGTGGACCCAGCGGTTCCACTTTGCAGGAAGGGCCGAGCCTTCAGGTCTTGCTGGAGAACTGTGATGCGACTCCACTTCGTGGTTTCTCAGATCTGAACTTGCTTATTATCATAAAACCACCTGGAAGCCTTTAGGGCACTGGTTCTCAACCTGTGGGTCTCGATCCCTTTGGTGGTCGAACGACCCTTTCACTGAGGTCGCCTAAGATCATTCTGCATATCAGATATTTACATTACGATGCATAACAGTAGCAATATTACAGTTATGAAGTAGCAACGAAAATAATTTTATGGTGGGGTCACAACATGAGGAACTGTATTTAAAGGGCCAGAAGGTTGAGAACCATTGCTTTAGGGTGACCTATTTAAGTGCCAATATATATTTCTCCATTTGCTTATATCTGCATAGAAAAATGGCCAGAACCGATAAGAGAGGTTCCAGGGAAGGGCCTCTGCTGGGCCAGTGACAGGGGATCAAGGGGGAGAGTCACATTTCAGTCCCCACCGTCTCTTCTTGAACCGTTTACAGTAAGCACATACCATTTTCATAATAGAAGTAAATCTTGGCAGGAAACACTGTGTTCTAACTGGTATACTAAGCTCTAGTGTTTGGTCCTAGCTGTAGGACAGGCAGGCTGCTGAGGATAACTGCAGTTTCTAGGAGAAATCTTTACACAGAGATGCAATGTCAAATCCAGGAGGGGAGTGGCAAAGGCAGGGCATGACTGCGAATTCTTTTCCTAATTTGAAAAGGACACTTGTGTGGATGTGGAGATGAATCACGAGGCTGCCATTCTTGTCCTGTGGCTGCTTCTGACCCCGAAAGCCGCTTCTGGGAGAACCCAGCTCCAGCCCTGCCCCTTCAGTTAGCCCCAAGAGCCAGGGAAGGTAAATATTTGTGGTTGAAACAGCATGAAGCCATGGAAGTTGGGATTTTAGCCTGGAAGCATTGTGTTGCCAAGTTGCCATGAGACCCAGAGAGATGCAGCTCTGCTCTGCCTCTGAGTGCTTCTGAGTTTAAGGGAAGTGGGGAGAATAACACACAAAGCAGGGGTATTAAGTGTTGGCTGGGGCAGATGAGGACGCATCTGCAGCCTCTGCGAAGTCACAGATTTTACCTACTTTTATTTTGTCTTGATATCAATTTCTTCTATTAAAAAAAGTCAGTGCTCCACTGTATTTCTTAACTCACTCTCTGGTTTTTGGTGATATTAAATAGAAACCAGATCATGAATTGCCCTGCTTAAAACTTTCCAATGTCTTTCCATTGCTCTTAGGATGAAGCCCTGACTTCTATAGCCCACATGTAGAGTGAATGTACCATTTATTATCCAAATTGGGATGGCTCTTGATATTTACGATGGAAAGACAGTTATAATGGGGACTCTCCCAGGGACAGCCAGATATAGGCATGAGGCTCTGTTGATCTAGCTCCTAGCCTCATCTCCTCCTGTCCTTGTATACTCACTTGGCAGCAGGTATGCAGGCCTCCCCTAGTTTGTTCCAACATGCCATCGCAGTCTTTGCTGTCCCCTGGGGCATTGTGTCAGCCTTCGCTGATCATTTCCACCATAATCTGTATTTCATCTCTGCTCATTTTCATCATCATACCTGTTACATCTCTAAGGATCTTGTTTATGTATTTGCTTATTATCTGTATCAGCTACCAGAATGAGGCCAGGAACTTGTCTGTCTTGTTCACTAGCTTGGCACATGGTAGAGGCTCAGTAAACACACAGCGAATGATGAGTGATTAGGTGAAAGTCTTTAAATTGTACTGAATAACCCAGAGTGCCCACTTGCTTGATTCTCATCCTATGAATAAAGTCCATCTTCAGTAGAAGAGAATGAACTGGAACAGAGAAAAGCAGAGGGAAGAGAGGAAGAGAGAGGGAGGGGGGAGGGGGTTGAGAGAATGAGGGAGCTGGAGGGTAGGAATGCTGATGCTGGACAAGTCTCTGGTTATAGGTCTTAGGGATATATAATTTATCCTTTATTGCTTCCTTAATGGGTGAACCATTCAAATATATTGTAATTATAACCTCTCCTCTCCAAACTTAATCTTAAGTTAGTTAGAATTGGAATTGAGTTTCTATTTTTTTATTTTTAAAAAAATATATTTTATTAATTTTTGTACAGAGAGGAAGAAAGAAGGATAGAGAGTCAGAAACATCGATGAGAGAGAAACATCGATCAGCTGCCTCCTGCACATCCCCATCTGGAGGTGTGCCCTTGACCGGAATCAAACCTGGGACCTTTCAGTCCCCAGGCCGATGCTCTATCCACTGAGCCAAACCGGTTAGGGCTGAGTTTTTATTTTTATAAGCAAATATTTCTAATAAGGCATAATTAACCTATTTCCTTTGGCATATATATTTCCATTTTAAAAAGAGAAACATTGTGGCAGAATATAGTAATTTGCTCCATTATCCGTTTTTACCTTCTTCCTTGATAAGGTAGGGGAGGAGGTATTAGTTTCCTATTGCTGTTGTAACAAATTGCCACAATATTAGTGGCTTAAAGCAACACAAGGTAGCAGTAATATTGTTAAGGCAATTAAAGAAAAGAACATTTTCACAGTTTTCCATACTTGAGTGATACCTGATTTTATATTAAATATTTTTATGTTGAATTTTCCTATAAAGAAGATTGTGGAAAGAAAATTGAGACCTTTGTACTCTTACTCTCCAGAGGGACAATAATAAATTATATTATTCTCTCAACATCCCACACAAACAGTCCATTAGGCAATCTTTAGTGCTTTATATTACTTCCCTGAATAGCTGTCATAAACAGAGTTCAAAGGAACACAAATATAGGTCAATGATAAGAATTCATTTGTAATATGCAGTTATGGGGGGGTATAATTATAGTGAAGATCACGTCCACAGAGTATCTCGTGGAATGACTGTCAGTTGCTGGTAAGATTTAAGATACTATTTATCTATTTATTTACCTCACCATTCTCCATTTCCTTACCTTTATTTTTCTTCACCATATGCTTTAATATTGCATACTTGTTTCTTTACTTGTTTCTTGGCTGCCTCACTAAAATGTAAACTCTGCAAGGTAAGGTCCTATTTACCTTATTCACTGGAGCATCTAGCAGGGGTCCTCAAACTACGGCCCGCGGGCCATGAGGACCCACCAAGTGTTTTTGTCGCCTTGTTTCTTTACTTCAAAATAAGATATGTGCAGTGTGCATAGGAATTTGTTCATAGTGGTTTTTTTTTTAAACTATAGTCTGGCCCTCCAACGGTCTGAGGGACAGTGAACTGGCCCCCTGTTTAAAAAGTCTGAGGACCTCTGAATGGTGTCCAACCCCAAATGCCAGCTGTAAGATGGGGAGTGCCGGGAGGTGAGACCAAAGGGCTGTGGACTGACGGAGTCACGGAGGAGCTGCCGGGTTTGACTGGGTCCCGAGGAGTCACAGGAGGCTATTAAGCTGGCAGTTGGGGGATGATGAGTGACAGGATCAGACTTGGACTTTAGGTACTAAATCTGGATTTGCTGTGGAGAAAGGGTTTGGGTTGGTGGAACAATCAGGAAGCAGGGAGACTTATGAGAAGATGAGTGGAGATGAGAATCCAAATTAGAAAGTTGGTAATAATAATAATGATAATGATACTTATTTTATTATTAATTTTTAATCCTCACCCAAGAACATGTTTTTTGTTGTTTTGTTTGTTTGTTTGTTTTTTGCATTGATTCTAGAGAGAGGAGCAGAGAGGGAGAGAGAAACATTAATGTGAGAGATGTTGCCTCCCATACATGCCCTGACCAGAGATCAAACATGCCACCTGCGTATGTGCCCTGACTGGAAATCAAACCATGACCCTTCAGTGCACAGACAATGCTCTAACCACTGAAAAACAGCAGCCAAGGGAATAATAATAATAATTGTTATTATTTTTTCATTTAGCAGTTATTTAATAAGCACTTAAAGCTGCCAGGTGCTGTTCCCAGAGCTGTGGTTACAGGCAGACGTGAATGAGAAAAGCACAGATCTTTTCCTCTGAAAGCTTGTGTTACAGTGGCATCCGTTTATGAGTGTAAAGATTTAGCTTATCTTAATCTTTTTAAATACCTAAATGGAGAGACATAGAAATACCTCATATTTCCAGATAATAATAATGATTTAATTTAGCAAAATTTGCTGAACATCTAGGCAGTTACTAAAATCTATTTCCTAGCCCTGACCTGTTTGGCCCAGTGGATAGAGCGTTGGCCTGTGGACTCAAGGGTCCCAGGTTCAATTCCGGTCAAGGGCATGTACATTGGTTGCCCGTAGGGAGTGTACAGGAGGCAGCTGATCGATGTTTCTAACTCTCTATCCCACTCCCTTCCTCTCTGTAAAAAATCAATAAAATATATTTTTAAAAAATCTGTTTCCTTGACTACATTTCCCAGCATCCTTTGCAGTTAGGTGTGCCATGGAATGTGAGTAGTTATAATGAGCTCCATTCCAGGCTTGACCCTTAGATATCCCCATATACACTCCCTATGTTTTCCTTCTCCTAGCTGATTAGGATGGAGAAGCCATGTACTAGAGATAACTGGGAACTCATTAACCTAGATACGTGTATAGCCATGAAAAGAAAAGTTGTCCCAGTTTACCAGGTGTTCCTGTCTATTGTGTTTAAGCCATTGGATAATTGTAGGTCTATTTGTCACAGCAGCTAGTGTTACCCTGATGAATTTAAGCACTCATTGTTAGCAAGGCACCATTCTTAGTGCTTTATGAACAATTTAATCTTCATAACATTGAGTAACATTATTATTATTATCACCACTTTATAGGGGAGAAAACTGTGCTCAAAAGGGGTTACGTAACCTACTGAAGTTATATAGCCAGTAAACAACAGCATCAGATTTCAATCAGAGTTCTGGCTCCAATGTTTTAAGGAATATATGATAATGGAGATGGATAAGAATGAAGAGATTAAAAAGAGAAGCTATAGATGTCCTTTCCATTCATTGCTTTCTGAAGAAACACTATTTTTCAAAGTATAAGTGGTCAAGCGTGAATATGAATTAAAAGTGAAGTCAATATATAAAATAGTAATATTTAAAATACAATTTAAAGAGATTAAACTGCTTTCTGTGTGGCTTCCTAGAGAGACCTTGACTGAGCATTCCATGGAAGTGTTCCTGGAAGTAAGGGAAGCAGATTTGGGCAGAGAGAGCAGTTAAACTATAACTTAGTAACAGCAGAGGACACACGGAAGCTCAGCACCTGAGATCACCCTTCAGTGTCATTCTCCATCAAGAAAAGGAGTCTGTCCTTTATCCATTTCGAGTTTATTTTTGTGTATGGTGTGAGTTGGTGGTCTAGTTTCATTTTTTTGCATATATCTGTCCAATTTTCCCAGCACCATTTATTGAAGAGACTGTCTTGTTTCCATTGTATGTTCTTGCCTCCTTTGTCGAATATTAATTGAGCATATTGATTTGGGTCGATTTCTGGGCTCTCTATTCTA
>PVJC01048368.1:0-12551 GCA_004026665.1 Murina feae | reverse complement strand
TGGGGGTCAGCTGGGTAAAGGTGGGGGTGGAAAAGGGTAAGGGAGGAGTGTGGACAAATGTACAGGGGCAGGAGGCAGCAGACAGGATCGTGTATAGCAGACAGCCAGGATACTCAGGGCAGGTACCAAGTGCTGGGGATGCCAGATTCACTAGCCGAGGAAGCCTCTAGTGGGTTGGTTGTAAGATGGGCAATGAAGTAAATGGTCAAATTGTGCTTCTAGATGTTCACTCTTGCTCCACAGGACCTGGAGAGGGGGCGGGGGGAGGGGAGGAGGGGGGACGGGCGGGCAGGGGAACAGTGCCTCAGCCACCAGGTAGGTGCAGATTCTGTTTTGAGCTGAACGGGGTCAGAAAGGATGTTGAGAAAGGGATTGACTTGAGAGCTATGAGAAGGGAATGTTGGCAGGACTTGGGGAGAGTTTTATAATAGAACTAGAGGCCCAGTGCATGACATTCATGCACTGGGCAGGGGTGTGTGTGTGTGTCTCTCAACCTGGCCTGTGACCTTTGGGGGATGTCCGAAGCCTGCTCCCCATGGGGAGTGGGCCTAAGCTGGCAGGCGGACATCCCCTGAGGGGTCCTTAGCACCGCCACGGAGGTGGGAGAGGCTCCCACCACCACTGCTGCACTTACCAGCTGTCAGCCTGGCTTCTGGCTGAGCAGTGCTCCCCCTGTGGGAGTTCACTGACCACCAGGGGGCAGCTCCTGCATTGAGTGTCTGTCCCCTGGTGGTCAGTGCGTGTCATAGTGACCGATTGTTCCACCTTTTGGTCGCTTTGTATATTAGCCTTTTATTATATAGGTTATCAGTTAATAAGCAGAATTTATACTTGCATAGTTTCTCCCAATCCAAATTCTATATATTAAATTATAACGAGTTAATTGATCTCTTGCTGGAAACAAATATATCAATAAACATGAGTAATTTATGCTACATGGTAAATTCCCATCAGAAGTGTTTGGGAAGAAGGAATCACTGGCATTTCAACACTCAATGAACAGAGTAGGAACACAGAACAAGGAAAGTCTTATTAAACACCTATCGGCCTGAGGCACCTCAAGGTTCCCCTCAAATAAGGGAGGAAGAGGGGTCAAATGACCCCTCAACTGCAGCCCGCAGGGCACCAGCCCTGAGTGTCAGAGGGAATCAGAGGAGAGCAGGTTACCCTTGAAAATTCAAAGAGCACCAGCAGTTTTCATAGGGAGTGGCGAGCCACAGGGGCCAATTGCCTTTAAGTATATCAGCTACGAAAAAAAATTAAGTATCAGCATGACTTAAAAGAAGATGCTAAAGCCCCAGCTGGTTTGGCTAGGTGGACAGAGTGTCAGCCTGTGGACTTAATGCTCTTGGGTTCAATTCTGATCAAGGGTCTATGCCTGGGTTGAGGGCTCGATCCCCAGTGTGGGGTATGCAAGCTGCAGCCGATCAATGATTCTCTCTTATCATTGATGTTTCTCTCTTTCTCCCTCTCCCTTCCTCTCTGAAATCAATAAAAATATGTAAAAAAAGAAAATGCTAAGTCTAATATTCCAACTAGTTCCAATTATTTTGCCTGGATTGTTAACTTTGTTTGGAAATTAAGGCATGAGGAAAGCCTGGGCTGCTTGAGGGGAAGCATGAGCCCTGGAGTCAATCAGGATGAAAACGCCACTTGGCTGGTCTCCTCAGCGCTGGCTCCCAGGGGCCAGGCTGGCGGGCAGTGGAGGAGGTGGCAGCGTGGTCAGGCATCGCACATGGACACAGGGGACTCAGTGCGTGGTGGCGATCATTCTTACAACTGGGATGGAACTGACATTTGAAGATAAAATTATTATTTTAAAGACTCTGTTTTTAATTGGGCCTTCTTGGGGCAGACATACAGTGCCGTAGGAGTTAAGTGCAACACAGTGGGGTATCAAATGTGGCGTCGAGGCCCTGGTCACATGCTCAGGGCAGACACTGGAACCGCATCTGCTTCTGAAAACTGAATGGGAGTCTGAGTGTGTAAAAATGTATTTATGTTTATGTTTTTTATAAAGCGAAACAGAAGATGGAATGTAACAGCAGAAACTAATTAGTTGCACAAATGTCAGAAGGGGAGATGGTTGAGCTTTTGTGCTGTAATTTATCTTCTGAAACAAGAGGGTTTGCTGAAAAAAAGCGTTCCCTGGTCAATTCAGAGATATGGATATTCTACAGGGGCTATTATCACACGATGGGACAGCAAGCAAAGAGGGACAAGCAGCTTATACACTCCTGCTAAGAGAAATGCTCCCAGGTTTGCCCTGCGAATGGGCAGGGATGACTGTTTGAAAGGAGGCTCCTTCGAACATAACCTGGCAGCGCACTGACTACCTGGCACTGACCAGTCAGGGCGGGGCCTCCCGTGGGACCTGCAGCCCACCTTTGCCTAAAGCCCTACTGACTTAAAACTGAGCAGTCTTAAAAATATTTATTAACTCATTAAAGAAATAAACTGTTATAAGTTAACACGAAAATGTATTTGTAATAGGAAAACCCTTTTATTTCCCTAAAATTTAATGAGAATGTGGCATTTTTATATACCGTACTTTCCGATGTAGAAGACAACCTCCAACTTTTGAGATGATTTTCCTGGGTTAAAAAGTCCGGACGGAGACCGTATGCGGCACAAAAAGGAGCCGACCGGAGACACTTGCGGTCTCCATCCGGCTCCATTGACGACCCCCAACTTTTGAGATTTTCCTGGGTTATAAAGTCGTCTTATACGCTGGAAAATATGGTATATTTTGGTTTGTTTTGTTAATCTTTACCCGAGGGTATTTTTTTCCATTGATTTTTATTTATTTTTATTTTTTTAAACATTTTTATTGATTTCAGAGAGGAAGGGAGAGGGAGAGATAGAAACATCAATGAGAGAGAAGCCTCCTAATGGGGATCAAGCCTGCAACCCGGGCACGTGGCCCTGACCGGAACTGAACCTGGGACCCTTCAGTCCCCAAGCCGACGCTCTATCCATTGAGCCAAACCAGCTAGGGCTTTCCATTGATTTTTAGAAAGAGTGGAAGGGAGGGGGAGAGACAGAAAGAAACACCATATGAGAGAGACAGATCGATTGGTTGCCTCCTGTATGCACCCAAACAAGGCCAGGTTCAAACCTGCAACTGAGGTACATACCCTTGACCGGAATTGACCCAGGACCCTTCAGTCCTCGGGCTGACACTCTATCCACTGTGCTAAACCAGCTAGGGACATTACTTTATATTTTTGAAATTTCTTTAATATTTGGTTTAACAGAAAACATCTGGATTATCCTATCTGCTTCTGTTCAGCACTGTGATATACTGTTTTGGCTGAACCATGTGAAGAAATGCCAGCCTCAGAGAGAGAGAGAGAGAGAGATAAGTTTGGAAAGGGAGGTATATTTCAAACTCTTATTCCCAAATATTCCTTTGATGCCACACCAAACTTGATGTTAGTTTCTTAAAGATTACTTGTAATGTGGAATCTAAAAACCATGTTAATAAACTTGTATTCTATTGCATCAAAATTCATCGCTGTCTTGTACTCTGAATGCATTTTTACGCTTGCATCATTTTGTAACACTAGGCAGCAGCCTGGGAAATACTGGTCCACTGAGTTAAGCAGGTTTCCAAATGTTGGCACATTTCACTATACAACATGAGAAAATCACATTCATTAATATCACCGCTGATCTCATCAGAGAAGTAAGCAACGAGGAGCCAACCTCACAGTGATGTATACAAATTTTCCAAACTTCTGTCACCTGAAAGCTTGAATTTCATCACTGGCATCAAAGTGACATCACTTCCTTCATTTTCAAGAAAATGTCTGCTAAATACTAAAATTTGAATAACCACAACTTGTCACTTGTTCTTTCAATAGAAATGGTGTTCCATGAAATAAATGGCTAGTTCATCTTGTAACTCTGACAATTACACAAGTGCTTTTTCATGGACAAGTTTTCTATTTCCACATGCAGCAAAAGTGCTTATGGTATATCATGATTTTGTTAAGCAAAAAAATGTAGCTGCCCATACATCAGCAAGATGCCTTTCACCTGTATGAAAAGTACGGTCACTGCTGCATGCAACGTCCCGAACTGAGAGAGGGATGTTCCCTGAGGGGTCCTGGATTGCGAGAGAGCGCAGGCTGGGCTGAGGGACGCCCCCTCTCATGCACAAATTTCATGCACCGGGCCTCTAGTTTATTATAAAATTCTAGGATTGTTGATTTTATTCTAGCAACAACTCCATGAGGCAGATATGATTCTCATTTTATAAATGAGGAATCAGGGCTCAAAGAAGTTACATAGTTACCCACATTACATACAAATGACAGAGCTCTACATGCTCCCTTCTGCCACTGGCATGAAGCCACAGCACTTAAACTGCTTTCTTTTTTGATGGAAGAGTATCCCTATCTCTGACTCAGAGTCCACAGGACTTTTCACAAACTTTCAGTCATGCTTGTTTATCTGGTCTTCTCCTAAATGATATTAAATGCAGAAAATCAGAGGACTGACATAGCTTAATAAAGACAATGGGAAGTGAAAACTGACTAGAGCTGACCAAAAATGAAACAAAGCAAAAACTATTAAAAAGCAGTCCGGGAACCCAGCGCAGTAGTAGGCAGTATGCAGCTGTTTTGTGGCAGCATAGAGTGCTTCGCAACCCCGAGGAAATCATGACATACCGTAAGCGCTTTTGCTGCATGTGATGTTACTGCTGAGACTGGTTACAAACTATTGTGGCTTCTTTCTTGCTAGTACTCTCCCGCTCTTGGCTTCTTTGGTGAAGCCAGCTGCGTGCCACCTCATGAGCTTCCCTATAGAAAGGACCAAGTGAAAAAAAAAAAAAAAAAAAAAAGAAAGGACCAAGTGACAAAGAACTAAGGGTGCTCACAAGGAGATAAACTGCCAGCAACCACTCAGCGAGCTGCAGATCCTGCCTGCCTGAACCTTGAGATGACTGTGTCCCTGAATGACACCTTGACTGCAGTCTTGTGAGAGACCCTGAGCCAGAGGACCCAGCTAAGCTGTGCTGGATTCCTGACCACAAAACTGTGAGATAATAAATGTTGTTTTAAGCCACCAAGTTTTGGAGCAATTTACTATCCCACAACAGATAACACACCGACCTTTTACCTGACTATTCCTGACCTGCTCCCATCATTGTATTTCTCAATTCCAGAATTTTCGTTGGGTCCTTTTTTAATAGTTTCCGTTTTTCTTCTTTTTGAGTTCTTGTTTCCTTTAAAATCTTTGAACACATTTATATTAGCTATTTTAAAGGACATCAGGTCATTGAATAACGTCATTTTGTTCAACACGGTTTCATTAATGTTGATGAGAAGAAAAAAAAATTGATTCCCAGCTTGGGGCCACTGTTTATGTGGGGTCTGCATGGGTTTTCTCCAGGGACGCTGCCTTCCTCCCACATCTGAAAGATGTGCACATTAGGTCCCCTGGTTGTGTGAGTATGGGGAGTGTGAGTGTGCCCGGCAATGGAAGGACGTCCTGTACAGCACTGGTTTCTGCCTCGAGCCCTGCGCTGCGGGGATAGGATCTGTCCACCTGGAAGCCTGAACTGGAATAAACAGATTGGGAAGTAATTCTCTTGTTTTTAGTAATCTTTCCTACATGTACTAGTAAATATAGTTCACATTTACTTCAGTGTTTAACACTA
Source organism: Murina feae (assembly GCA_004026665.1). Classification (NCBI taxonomy): domain Eukaryota; kingdom Metazoa; phylum Chordata; class Mammalia; order Chiroptera; family Vespertilionidae; genus Murina; species Murina feae. The sequence continues at coordinate 6,883 of PVJC01048368.1, read as the reverse complement.
GAGGTATTTTAGGTCTTTAGAAGTTATGTGATGTTTTTGTGACCAGAAATATGCTTTAGGAACTTAACGTTTGTTTGTATCAACTAGTCTCTGGTAAAACTGGTTTCATTATGCATCATTCTGCTTAAAGTTGCAGTTTCCAAGAACCTACTGACAACATTAATTGAGGACTTACTGTAATTATCTGCTAATTCTATCATCTCTGCCACTTCTGGCTCTGTTTCCACTGATGGATTTTTCTCCTGGTTACAGGACACATTTTCCTGTTTCTCTGTTTGGTAATTTTTTAAAAAACAGATTTTATTGATTTTTTTACAGAGAGGAAGGTAGAGGGATAGAGAGTTAGAAACATTAATGAGAGAGAAACATCGATCAGCTGCCTCCTGCTAGTAGCCCACTGGGGATGTGCCTGCAACCAAGGCACATGCCCTTGACCAGAATAGAACCTGGGACCCTTCAGTCCGCAGGCCGACATTCTATCCACTGAGCCAGACCGGTTAGGGCTGTTTAGTAATTTTTGATTGAATGCTGGACACTATACACATTAGACTGTGGGGTTTCTGCATTTTGTTTTCATCCTTTAAAGAGTACAGGGCTTAGTTCTTGAAGACAGTTAATTTACTTCTAGATCAGTTTGCTTCTTTCAAGGCTCCTTTTAAAGCTTTATTAGGCAAAGGTTGAAGCAAGCTTGAACACAGGGCTAGTTCAGTCATACTCCTGAGAGAGTCACTACCAAATACACTGGATGCTCCACTCTGGTTGGCCAGAAGTCAGTTTTATAGAGCTCCATGGTTGTTCTCTGACCAGCCCTGTGAGGTCCCTTTAGGATGCACAGCTCAGTATACAGACAAATATTTAAGGGCCTTTTCTATAGCTTTCAGTGTAGCTCCCTCTTCCATACTTTATTCTGCAAATTTTAGTTGCTTCAGCCTCCTCCAACTCGGATCTCTGCCTCCCAACTCCCCGAGCCTGCTGCACTCTCCTTGGGAAACCCTGGGAGAAAGCTGAAGTGATAGTAGGTCTCACCTCATTTGTTTCTCTTCTCTCAGGGCTCATAGTCTTGTGCTGCCTGTTTTCCAGTCATTTGTGATAGAGGGGCTAATCTGTTAGCAGTAACCCTGTCCTGGAAGTAGCCTATGGGAGTCTTGTAAGCAACACACATTTTGATTTTAATGAAAGGATGGCTTACTTTTTCCATGCCTATAAGAATAACTTAAAATCTAAGCACTCCATTTATTTATTATGAAAACACAATTTGGAGCTTGGCAGGAGGCAAGGGAAACAGATTTCCCCCATCATTTATCCAGCTGAGAAATCTTTCACATGGAGTTTTTCAGCAGAAAACAGTCCCTGCCTTTACCCTCTTCTCAATTAGGATCTCTTCTGAAGTTAAAATGAAGGAAAAAAAAGAGTTTGAGGAAATGGTAATACAAATCTAGAAAAATGTGTAAATATGCAAATTGTCCATTATACCCAGATAACGGTTTCGTTATTATGGGTCCATAGGCCCAGGTCAACAATGAAGGGAAAACTTAATAAGGAAAAAGAATGCTTCTCTCAAGGAGGGAAAAAAGTTGATACCTCAAACATGTTTTCTATTCTAACAAATATCAATATTCTGTTCAAGGCAAGTAAATTCTTTCTTGTTTATTAATAAGTCCTATGGAAAAACGAGGAAAGTTTATAGGAAATGTAAGAAAACCCACCAGCCAATCCTGATCACAAACACAGACATTCTACATGTGACACAGTTAGCAAACATGCCCCCAACAGCCCCTAGGGGGCAACTGTATCACCTGACAATGAATATGGGGGGGGGGCCTGTTTTATTTTTTTAAATAGTTTTATTTTTAAAAATATATATTTTTATTGATTTCAGAGAGGATGGGAGAGGGAGAGAGAGAGAGAGAAACATCAATGATGAGAAAGAATCATCAAGGAGCTGCCCCCTGCACACCCCCACTGGGGATCGAGCCTGCAACCCGGGCATGTCCCCTTGACCGAATCGAACCTCGAACCCTTCAGTCCGCCAGCCAATGCTCTGTCCACTGAGCCAAACAGCTAGGGCCAGGAGGTGTCCTTATCATCTGTGCGAGGCTCAGAGAAGACTCTCCCACCTCTTAAATTCAGAGTGCTGACCTTCCAGAGGCGACACACTGTACCAAACACTCTTCTCCAGAAACTACAGAGACAAGCGCACTGGTCCCATCTATCACACGCTGAGGCTAAGTAGCAAGGGCTGGTCAAGAACAAGAGGCTGGGTTTGCCTTTTCACTATGACCTTGAGACGTTCTCCATTGTGCCTCCATATGTCTTTGTTGAAGAGCCTCCCGTGCTCTTGCACAATCTCCAGTTCCAGAAGCAACTTCTGAATGCTCAAATGCCCAGGCTGAGTTAAGAGGCATCGAGCACTGACTGCAGCCCCTGGCCAGAAGCTGCTGAATTTCTGGAGGAGGCAGCTGGGAGCATACACAGGCATGCCTCGTGTAAACGTTAGGTGTCAGTTAATAGCAGGTCCGTCAACGGGACACATGCTGGGCTGGCTCCCATGAGTTAGGTTCACAGGGGCCCGGCCAATATTATCGAGCCCCAGAGAAACGGCCCCGGGAGCACAGATTGCAGCTTAAGGTTGCTGGAAACCAAACTGAGTCAAAAAAACCCACTGCAGAATGCAGCCTGGTATTGCATGATGCAAGTTGGCCCCAAGCTTATAGGTTTTCTCCACCTTTATCCTGGGGGCACCCTCCAGGTCTTCCCTTCCATACACTTGGAAAAATGGAGGTGCTCTCTCTGGTTGCCGAAACCCATCTCCCAGCAGCTCCCTTGTTTTGGAAGAAGATGATAAATAAATCAAAATGCACTAAGCAGCACTTCCACCGGCACTCGCCTCCTTCACTGAATGTGCACCTCATCAATCACACTATTGTCTGCTTGAAAGGCGAGCCTTGTAAATGTCATATCCACTCAGGCCCAAGGAGAGGCGCATCCACATGCAGCAAGGAGTTTTAATTGGGGAGTGTAATTAAACTAAAAAACCCCAGCAGACTCCCTTTGACAGGATAGATGAAGACCCCTTTTAATAGGGCTAGGAAACATATCTGTTAAAAGGATGAGGCACTGCCTGCTCCTGATTGTGCTCCAGAGTACTTTTATGAAAAGGCAATTCAGTAACTGGGGCATTTAATATGTTCGTGTCCATTGTGCTCTGTAATCGAGCGGTACTTACCGTACTTGATCTGGAACTTAGGAAGTAAGTCCTTGTCAGAGGATAACAACACAGTGTAGCTTGCCCACCTAATGTTAGAAGTGCCGGGACGACCTGGGGACCAACAGAGCCGAGGACGGGCTGCAGCTTCTCTGGGCTACAGGTCCAGGTGAGTAGAAATGCAAGGGCCCCACTTACTGGGGCCTACAGTTTGCCGCCACGTGCACGTGCATGTGCACGGCCATGGCCAGCCAGCTCTTATGTCCAGCGCTGGCCAGCATCACCCTCATTTCCCTTTTATGAGTTCTCCTGAGAATTTAAATATGACAAAATTCCTGGGTACGTCGTCCTTTAGGAACAGGAATGCCTGTCACATCGGTGTGCGCGCGCATGTATTTTCTCTGCTAGAACTAGCCTTGTCAAATAGGGAGAAAAGGGATCAGGTGGTCAGAAAATTCAGTGCATGGGCTCGGGGGCACCCAAGTCAATTTCAGTAACAAAACCTGAGTCCTTCTGCCAACTCTTTGTTGGGAGAGAGAGTGGGGGACGCACGCGCACACATAGACACACACACACTCACAATCTAGTGGCCTGCAGCTCCACAGGCAAGGTAACAGAATTAGCAAGAACACAGGGGCTGTCTTATACGAAGAACATGACAATCCCATTCAGATGGAATGCTGGTGTCCCAAGGTCAAGGTTAGGGAACCTCTGAGCTGGGGCTCAGGAGGGGTACACAGGCAAGATTTCAGACTTCCCCATCTATAGTTTTCTAAAAACAGACACTTAGCTTAATTTGCAAAAACCTTAAAGTCAGTTTGCCTGGCCCCTCAGACTGATTCTTCTTTTTTAAGGATGTGGTGAAAGGTTTGTTTGACTGCTTTTACGCCCCCGTTAAAGCCTCATTGGAGCTCTGCACACCTTTGAACACTCTTAATACTGTTTTTTTCCCCGCTATGAGTTGATGAGCCCATTAAGGACATATAAGTGAATGCTTATAATCTATGAAACTGGATACCAAATTAAAAGATCAAATATCTTTAGGCTTAAATGAAAAGTACATCAAAGCATTTCAGCCATCAATTTGGCTATCACTTCTCGCCAGTATGAATTCTGCTGGAAAAGCTATTTTCGTGCAGATGTGGAATTCAATGGGAAAGACTGACTCGTGTACCAACATCAATCAAAATGTCGACTTCCCTGGCAGCTCTCAACAGTAAGGCAGGTTCAAAGGTCACAGGATAAAGAAAAAGCCAAGCTCTGGTTCAGCTCTAATATCTCCTCGATAGAAGTCTTGCGAAAGTAGCCCCTTCTGTATTAGCCTTGCTTTCATTAATCTTCTTGCCATCTTCTTTAACTAGTCATGCAGAACCGCTCGATAGCGAGACGTATAATGGGGAAGGCCCTGTGCCTATTACCGCGTTAACGTTCTCTTAAGCCCCAGTGTAACAATGGGACAGGAAGGCACAGGAAATCTGCAACTGCAGGGTGCAGTGCAGGCAATTCAATTACAGCCCGGCTTACCTATGTAATTCTGACCTATAAAACACAAGAGGCCTTTGTGTCGAACTGGTTTGGCTATTAAGGTTCCTGAAGATCACAACAATGCTGATCTTTTCTATTTAAGCTAAATCAATGTGGACAAATCATTATTCAGGAGCTTTAATTTAATTAGTAAATTAAATACACTACTTTACAGATCTTGTCAAGTACTTATGAAAAGAAAGATTCATTTAAGCAGGAGGTCACCAATAAGCTCGGCTAATTTAACTCACAACCTTAACTGAATCTCAATGCAAATATTCCACAGATTCTATTCACGAGAGGGGCTTACCAGTCTCCCACAGCTGTGTTAACTCAATCCCAGAGTTCCTACCCTGTAGCCAAGCGGTATTTTGGACAAAAACAAACCAATAAACAAACAAACCCCAAACCCATAATCCCCCACCAACATAACCAGCATCAACGGAATCAGATTTCCTTTAAATTATACGATTGCAAGAAAATGTAATCAGGTTAACTCTATTACGTTGCTTCCTTAAGATTTTATATTATCTATATTTAATTGAGATGCAGAGCTCTTTTCAGCTGTATAGACGACAGCTACTTTATTAAGGTTTAAATCCAATTTCTTAATGACAGGCTGCTTCCTTTAAAGACTCTGAACCTGCACAACCTTTTTATGAGAAAAGCAGACCTGGCCTGGCCGAGCCTGGTACTTTGTTTGAACACAGCTGAGCGTCTCAGATGGGCGCTAGTTTCACAGGAAGGTAGGTCCCCTGCCTTTGTTTCAGTGTTGGAATTCAAGGCGAGCACTTAAAGAGGGAGCCCACTGTCTTCAACGTCTGTGTGAGACCCGTGTGACAACGGAAAATTATTTCTCTCAGATCATTTAACCATAGTAGCTTCTGATATGGAAACATTCTCCTTTCCTAGGTGCCATACACATCTTGTTCAGTTCAAATTAATCCATCTCTTAAGGGTTTGTGACATCCTTCAGGAAGTGGCAAATTCAGACTGAGAAACCACTGATGTAAATAATAATGGCAGCATATGCTATTTTTTTTTAAGTTTAGGAAGGCGGAAATTATTCATTAAGTTCTGCACTTCTGAGACCCAGAACTCAACTACGTCTTTTAAGAGTCCATGTTTACATGTCCAGTTTTTAAAAAAGTGTGTATCCATTTAGTCATCCGGGTCCAGGGACAGCGCACAATACCTTCCCTCTGAGAGCAGGGCCTGAGGGAGAAGTCAGGTGGGGAAACAGCTCAGAGCTGTTCTTAGGGAGCCTGGCTCTAAGCCTGGTTGCTCTGGCCCACAATGGACGTAATTATGTGTTTCACTGCAGGCAGCGAAAGCTCAGTCCCTCTGCCAATTCAGCTGTTCACGTACTTTTTGGATATGGCGTCCATTAAACTTGAGTGGTGTTCCTTATGACGACCAAATTAATGGTTTGACAGCAGCTTTCTCAATAAACACTGCAAACTGGCCATATTTGAAGGTTTTTAAAAATCATTTCTTTTTTTGCTCAAAATCCTGACAAACATGTCTCAAGTAAAGACCAGGAACAACTTCATTATCCTCCCTTTTTGTGAAGAAGGCTGTTTAATAACACGTTCGCTCTGTGTTCACAACGAAATTATTTTAGTTGGTCACACATTCTAGTCTCCAGCAAGACACTTGTGCTACAGGAGATAAAAACATGAAAAAGGAAATATATTGCAGAAATCAAAAACCTTATCTACTTCTAGACTCTCTCTCTTTGCCATAATTCATTCAAGAAGGCCCTAAGAATAATTTTTGATGTAAACTCTGCTACAAACATACATCACTATGCTGATAAAAATCACAGGCTAAACTTATGAAATATAGTGACTTTCATTTCTTTAGTGCTGTTAAAATAACTTTTTTCTAAGGTTCAACAGACATAAAAGATAAAAAGGGTTACCATTAATCCTTTAAAAAAAGCAGCAGCAGTTGAGTAGATTAATTCTGTGGTCTGATGATGGTCTTGAAGATGAACTTTTTATAGATTAACTCACTGAATTAATTTGATGAAGATACTGGAAATCATAAAAAACCCTAGCATCAAGCCGATTCATTTAATACATCTTTGTTTGGGCACTTTAAACATAAATTATGTTGAATAACTTCAGGTTTCTAAATTCCGGTCTCATT
>PVJC01048367.1:0-12563 GCA_004026665.1 Murina feae | reverse complement strand
TTCTAGTTGGTCCTTTATCATATCCTTGAGGGTCTCATTAAATTTATCGGCAGTCTCTAGCATTTTCTTGAAAAACCTAATAACCGTGGTTTTGAACTCTATATCCTGTCGTTTTCTTTCCTCCATCTCTGTCATTTGTGACCTGTTTCATCTCCTCATTTTGGCTGCTTCCCTTTCTGATTTAGGCGATCACTGCGAGAGATTAACCTCTAAGCCACTTGGTTATGAGAGTCAGCTGTGTCTACAGTGGGAGAACTTCTGTGCTGGAGACACCCTTATGGGGCAAGAGTTGTTTCAGTGGAGCTTTTATGCTCACTGCATCTGCCCGGAGTGTGTTCCTTGTGGATCTGTTTTGTTTAGGTTAGTCCCTCTCTGGCCACTGGGTGAGGCTGGCTCCTGTATCTTTAAGGAGGTGTTGCTGCAGAAGCCTCTGACGCACTTGGGAGGGGCGGGCCCTCGGGGAGTTCGCCGGGCGGGGCGGAGCAAATAGCTATGGCGCTTCTCAGCCCTGTGCTGAGAGACACCAGGTCTCTGTGTCCCACGGTAATTGCTGCAAGCAACGCTGAGAGAAACCCGCTTTGGATTTCCTCCTGGTGCCAGTCAGTCCCCCTTCTCTGGGTGTCTGTGGGTCCTCAGAAACTCGCCTGGAACTGGAGTTCAGAGCCGCTGGGAGCTTGTGGCTCTCTCCGTTTTGGAAAAGAACCGCGACCTCCGGTACCAGCCCTTCCCCGAGCCCATGCGCGCGACTCCGTACCTCTGTACTTTGCTTCCGCCACTCCTCTGAGTCTCAGACTCTTCTCTAGTTGTAAGATTTTCACTCAGCCAGCCGTCCTGTGGGTGCGAGTGGTGTCCGTGTGTTCGAAGCTGACATGATCCGTGCCGGTGCTGCTTGTTCTTTAACAGCCTGCTTGGCTGTGGCATCAGCATGCTGATTTCCTTCTGATACTGAGTCTTTTCCTTTCTGGTGACCTTTGCAATGGATTACAGCTATTTCCTTGGGCTCCCAGACTTCTAGTAACTTTAAAATCTCCTTCTAATTTTTGATTCCTTTTCCTCTGGCCGTCAAGAGCCCCCTTTCCTTATATATGGCCCCATGGATATGCTGGGTAGCAAAGGCATAGCATGAGTCAGTGAAGATGTTGGCACACTTATCCTTACTGAGTTCTAGGACTCTTACTAGGGCCCAAAGTTCTGCCCTCTGAGCTGACCATCCTTCAGGCAGGGCCCGTACCTCGATGGTCTCAAAGTCTGATGCCACTGCATCTACGGCTCATCTTTTTCCTTCATCTAAGAAGCTGCTGCTGTCTGTGAACAATACCGAGTTGGGGTTAGGCAGTGGCCTATCTGTTAGATCTGGCCAACTGGAATAAACCTCCTCTAGGACTTCTACGCAATCATGCTCAGGGGTCCCCTCAGCAACATGTAGAAAGGTGGCAGATTAACAGTTTTCACTACTTCTAATTCTATCTGCGGATTCTTACATTATAGTCCTTGGTATTGAGTCACCCAAGCATGAGTCGCCAGTGCTGCCCCCTTGCTTCCATCAGAGTAACAACAGCTTGAGGTACTTTTTTCATTTAAGTTTTGTCCTAAGGTAAGCTTATCCATTTCCTTTACTAATAATGCTGTGGCTGCAAGGGCCCTGAAGCACAGGGACCACCCAGAGGCAATGGGTCAGTCTGTTTGGAGAGATAGGCTACTGGTCTCTGCCAGGGTCCAAACTCCTGGGTCAGAACTCCTAGGGCTACCCTGCTGTTCTCATGAACAAAAAGATTAAAGTCTCATGTCACATCTGGTAGCCTAGTGCTGGGGCCTCAGTGAGCTTTGCCTTTATGGTGGTGAAGGCTTTCTCTTGTTCAGGACCCCAGTCAACGGGTGCCTTCTCTTCTCCTCTTAAAGCTTCATAGAGAGGCTTGGCCAGGTCTGAAAACCCTGGGATCCAAAATCTACAGAATCCTGCCACTTCCAGGGATTCCAGAATCTGCCGCCGCATGCTAGGGACTGGGATGGCGCATACTGCCTGCTTCCTTTTAGTTCCTAGCCTTCGTGTCCCTTGATGATCCAGAAGCCTAGATACTTGACTTCTTTCTGACAAATCTGTGCCTTTTTCTTGGACACTCTGTCACCTGTTTCAGTTAACAGTCTCAGAAGGGCTCGTGTTCCTCCCCAGCACTGAGCTCATGTGGAACTATCCAGTAGGAGGTCATCTACATACTGGAGTAGAATAAACCCCAAGACCTGTCCTGGGAACTTAGACAGATCAGATGCTAGTGCTCCACTAAAAAGAGTGGGAGACTTCTTGAACCCTTGGGGCAGTCTGGTCTAGGTGAACTGCTCCTTGGCTCCTGTAGTTGGGTTTTCCCATTCAAAAGCGAAAAGAGGCTGGTTGGAAGGAGCTAATATAATGCAGAAAAAGGCATCTTTCAGATCTAGGCATGTAAACCACTCCGCCTCTGATGGAATGAGCCCCAGAAGCATGTAGGGTTTTGGCAGTGCTGAATGCAGGGTTATAACAGCCTCATTAACAGCACGTAGATCCTGTATAGGGCGGTAGTCTTTAGTCCCAGGCTTTTTGACAGGCAAGAGAGGCGTGTTCCATGGAGACCTGTATTGTTTAACAAGTCCCCACTGAAGAAGCCAGTCTAAGTGGACCTGGATTCCTAGACGTGCTCCCCTTGGAATTGAATATTGGTGGATTTTAACAGGCTGTGCCCAGGTTTTAACTCAATTAGTACTGTGGCATGGTCCTTAGCCAGACCTAGAGGATTCTCTTCTGCTCAGACTGGCAGAAATTCCTTCTCTAATTCAGGTTCTAATGGTGAGGCCTTTGTCTGGGGTTATAAAGTCTCCATTCTTCCTCCCTTGGCACTGCTAAGGACAGGATCATTGGGGAGGTTTCCTCACTTAGGCAAAGCTGTGCTGAGCCATCTGGAGTAAAAGTGATTTCTGCCCCCATTTTGGCTAAAAGGTCTCTACCCATTAGAGGGACTGGACAGTCTGGCAAGTATGGGAATTCATGAATTAATTGATGATCACCAAGTTGGCATCAGCGAGGGCGGCAGAATGGTCTACAGGTCTGATCCCCAGTAGCTCCAATAATGGTAACTTCCTTTCCTGAGACAGGTGCTTTCTGTGTGTGACTACTGAGTGCTCAGCTCCAGTATCAACCATAAAGTCCACAGTCTGGCCCCCAATTTTCATTCTGAACATGGGCTCCTGGGGGACTAGCTGAAAAAAGCCTGGTGTGTCTTAATCGGAATCAGTCATCGCTAGCCCAGTGAGGTCTGCTTCAGCCGGCTCTGGTTGATAGCAACTGGGTGGAAAGGGGGGCCCACTTTTCTTACTTTGCCGTTTGGGACATTCATTCTTTCAGTGTCCTGTCTCCTTGCAATAGGCACACTGGTCTCGTCTCAGGCTCACTCTTCCTTTTTCCCTTGATCTGTATTCTTGTTTCCCTTTCTATCTGTCTGGGAGCCTGAGCCTCTAAAACCTGCTGCTATTATATTGGCCCTTCTCTGTATTCTCTTTTCTTCCTCCTTCTTTGCCACTCTATCTCTGTTGATGAAAACTTGGTTGGCTATCTCCAACAGTTCGGTGGCACTTTTTCCTGCAAACCCTTCCAGCTTCTGTAATTTTCTCCTGATGTCAAGCTGGACTTGTCCTACAAAAGCGGCATTTACCTTGTTTTCTCCAAGAGTGAAGTGGGAAAACCCTAGGTTGCCTTTGTGGATTCTTATTACCCAAGTTACTAAGGATATTACCAGTGTCATACAGGGAGCTTAGCCAATGAGTGGTAAGAATAGGTGTTTCCTCTGTAGTTCACTCTTATCACTGTCTCCACCCCTGCCCCTCCAATCCTAGCTCCACCCCTGCCCAGGCCTGTAACCTCTGGCCGAGGATGCAGGCCTGGGCAGGGGACCCCCAGACCCCTGAAATCGCTGGCTACAACCCTGCCCAGGCCTGCAGCCTCTGCCTGAGACTACAGACCTGGGAAGAAGACCCAAAAGTCCCTCTGATCGCCCGCCTCACAGACCCCAGGCCTCTGCAATCACCAGCTGTGATCCTGCCCCCTGCCATCGCTGGCTCTGCCCTTGCCCCATTACAGCCTCTGGCCAAGGCTACAGGCCTGGGCAGGAGACCCTCATACCCCTACGATTGCCAGCTCTGCCCCTGCCTTACTGCAGCCTCTGGCCAAGGCTACAGGCCTGGACAGGGGACTCCCAGACCCTGCTTTGCCAGCTCCACCAGTGCCCAGACCCCTGTGATCACAGGCTTTGCCCCTGCCCCTCTGAACACTGGCTCTGCAGGGCCCAGGCCCCTGCAATCTCCGGCCTTGCCCTGCCCAAGCTTGAGGCCTCTGGCCCAGGCTTTATGCCTGGGTAGGGCACCCTCATATCCCTTCAATAACAGGCTCTTCCCCTGCCCCTGCCCCACCTATCACTGGTTCCACCCTTGCCTCTGGCCTGGGCAGGGGATTCCCAGCCCCCTCTGATTGCCTATTTTGTCCCTCAGGCCCCCCACCTCCCCCACCAACTGCCTGGCTAACAGGCCTGACCACTTCAGTGGCAGGGCTGAGCCAGACTGGGCACCACCATCTTGTGGCTATGAGAGTGGCCATCTTTGTGATAGAGTGACACCTAATTTGCATGTTACCCTTTTATTAGATAGGATGCTCAAAGTCACTAATCATCCAAGAGAAGCAAATCAAAAGGACAATGAGGTACTATATCACACCTCTCAGAACTGCTATCATCAATAAATCAACAAACTATAAGTGCTGGTGAAGATGTGGAGAAAAAGAAACCCTCAAGAACTGCTAGTGAGAATGCAGACTTGTGAAGCAACTGTGGAAATCAGTACGGGATTTCCTCAAAAAACTAAAAATGGAACTTCCTTTTGACCCAGTAAACCCACTTCTAGGAAAATATCGCAAGAAATCAGAATGCCAATCAGAAAGGATATATGAACCCCTATGTTCATAACAGCATAATTCACCATAGCTAATATTTGGAAACAGCCTAAGTGCCCATCAGCAGATGAATGGATTAGAAAACAGTGGTACATTTGCACAATGGAATACTGTGCTGCTGTAAAAAAGAAAGAACTCTTACCATTTGCAACAGCATTGATGGACATGAAGAGCATTATGCCAAGTAAAATAAGCCAGTTGGAGAAAGATAAATATCACATGATCTCACTCATTTGTGGAATGTAATGAACAATATAAACTGATGAACAAAAATAGATCCAGAGACAGAGAAGCATGGAACAGACTGTCACACCTTTGAGGGAAGGCATGGGGGTAGAATATCAACCAAAGGACTTGTATGCATGCACATAAGCATAACCAATGGCCCCAGTCACTAGGGGAGTGAGCACATGTGCTGTGGGATGGGAGTATCTGAGGAGAGGTAAATGGGGGGAAAAGAGGGACATATGTAATACTTTAAACAATAATGAATTAAAATGAAAGAAAAATCCCAAAAATAAACTCTGAAAAAAAATTTAAACTATTAGATTATTTTAAAAAATTATTTATGGAGCCATGCAGAGGTTTGGAAAATTAATCTATCTTAAAGGTCATTGAGTAATATATATATACTAGGGGCCTGGTGCACAAAAATTTGTGCACTCGGGGGGTGGGGTCCCTTAGCCCGGCCTGTGCCTTCTTGCAGTCTGGGACACCTCGGGGGAGATGTCCACCTGCTGGCATGCCTGGCCAGCCTGGGTGAGGGGCTGAGGGCCATTTTCAGGCTGCCCACAACCCCTTCAGGGTTTGTGCACTGGGGGGTGGGAGGGCTGGTGAGTGCAGGCCTGGATGTTTCCCACTGGAGGGCCCACTATCGCACACGCCTGGTGGGCCCCCACCGCTGAAGGGACACACCTGGCACAGAGCTTGGTGGCGAGCCAGGGGCGGACGCTGGTGCAGGATCCCTCGGTGGGGCCCTGCTGCTGAGCAAACACACCCATGGTGGAGCCAGGCAGCGGATTGGCTTTGGATTCTCTGCACTGTGCAGCAGACGCTCCCACACGCCCTGTGGAGGCCCCTGGGGGGCAGATGAAGGTAGTGGACCCTGGACGGGTGCTCCTGCACGCCCCCAAGGAGGCCCCCGGGGCAGAGCCAGGCAGCAGACCCAGGACAGGAATTCCTGCACGCCCTGCAGAGGCCCCCGTGCTCCTGCATGCCCCAGGGAGGCCCCCAGGGGGCGGAGCCAGGCAGTGGACCCGGGACAGGTGCTCCTGGACTCCCCGCGGAGGCCCCCGGGGGGCGGAGCCAGGCAGTGGACCTGGGATGGGTGCTCCTGGCTGCCCCAAGGAGGCCCCAGGCCGACACCTCCCCCCCACTGAGCTGACACACCTGGCACAGCTATGCCGGCCGCAGAGGCTCCCAGTCTAGAGCCGCCCTTCCAGCCTCCATCTTGGCTGGGTTAATTTGCGTACACCCCCTCTGATTGGCTGGTGGGCATGGCCATGAGTAGAGGCTCAGCCAGCCTAGGCAGGCAGTTTCAACAGAAGCCTTTGGTTTGCTCTAGCTTCGTAGCTGCTGGCCTCCATCTTGGCTGGGTTAATTTGCATACAGCTGCTCTGATTGGCTGGTGGGCCTGGCCGTGAGCAGAGGCTCAGCCAGCCTAGGCAGGCAGTTGCAGCAGAAACCTCTGGTTTGCTCTAGCTCCATGACTGCCGGCCTCCATCTTGGCTGGGCTAATTTGCATACAGCCATTCTGATTGGCTGGGAGGCATGGCTTGGCTGGTGGGCATGGCTTAGGTGTCTCAGGTAACGGTCAATTTGCATATTACTCTTTTATTATATTATATATATATTAACATTTCTAAAACAACAGCTTTTGCACATATAAAGCTTACTGAATGGGAAAACATATATGCAAATCATGTAGCCAATAAGGGGCTAATATTCAAAACACATAAAGAACTTACACAGCTTAATATTAACAAAATATACAATCTGATTAAAGGTTGGGCAGAGGACCTGAATAGACATTTTAGCAAAAACAGCACATAGATGGACAACAGGCACATGGAAAGATGTTTGACATCACTAATCATCAGGAAAATGCAAATCAAAAATACAATGAGATGTCATGTCACACCTATTATAATGACTATTATTGCAAGACAAAAAAAAAAGAAAAACAATAAACAAAATCCACAAGTATTGGTGAGGATGTAAAGAAAAGGAAACCATCGTGCACCATTTTGGTAGGAATGCCAAATAATGTAGCAACTGCAAAAAACAGTATGTAGTTTCCTCAAAAATTAAAAATAAAGCTAACATACAATTTAACAATTTTATTCCTGTGTATATATTTTGAAAAGATATGCACACATCTATATTTATTACATCCTAGTATATAAAAATCCTGGGTCCATCAAATCCACAATGATCAGAGGCTCGACCTAAGGGCCTGGTTGTGTGCACAGCAGATTCTGGTGGGTGGGGACTTGTGGCAGCGGAGATAGGGATGGGGGAGGCAGGGCCAGCACTCACACTCACTCACAACTGCACACATGCCCAGAAACACATAGTGCCCACCAGCTCATAGCTTTTTCTCCCTTTCTTTCCCTCCCTCTCAGCTCGCTCTTGAAGCCTTTCTCAGAATGAGGAAACAAAACAGACTTGGCTTGAAGAGGCCTGGTTGGAAGGGAGGATGGTCAGAGGTTGGAGCAGTTCCCACTGGCTCCACACTTTCCCAGCTGGGAAGGAGGAAGAAGGAGACAGTAAGGCAGGAAGAGACTAGGCAAAATCAGGCCGGCAGAGGAGGGAAGTTGGGGGCAACCAGGCTGTCAGGGGTGGGAAGTTATGAGCAATATCAAGCTGGCAGGAGAGGACAGTTAGAGGTGATCAGACAGGCAGAGGCTGTTGGGGGTGAGATCAGGCCAGCAGGGGAGAGCAGTTTGGAGCGAAATTAGGCCAGCAAGAAAGAGCAGTTAGGGATGATCAGGCATACAGGCAGAGGCAGTTAGGAGTGATCAGGTATGCAAGCAGGTGAGCAGTTAGGAGCCAGTGGTCCCAGATTGCCTGGTCACCCCCAAGTGCCACTCTGCCACTGGCCTGATTGCCACATGCAGCCTGCTGTTCAGTCATTTGGTCATCCTTCACTAACCCTCCTGCCAGTGTGGTCATAGGTAGCCATCTTGTGAGGGTGTGAACTTTAATTTGCATGTTACCTCTTTATTATATAGGATTAAACATCAAGCAATGAAATAAGGCAAGAAAATATAAAAGGCATTGAGATTTAAAAGGAAGAAGAAAGTTTGTCTTTATTTGCAGACAACTTGATTTTCAATGTAGAAAATACAATATAATTTATTTAAAATTCGTATTAGAACTGCTAAAAATTACTATTTTTAAATTTTATTTTCATCACAATTTATCCTGTCTATGCCCTCTTCCACCTCCAATCTGCCTATGCAATCACCACTCTGTTCTCCATGTCCATGAGTTTTCTCTTTTTTTCTTTTTTGCTAAAATCCCTCCCCCCTACACCCTTGCAATATTCACACCAGAGCTGTCTGCCTGCTCTCTATTTATGAGTTTGTCTCTATTTTGCTTGGTAGATCAGTTTTTTTAAATTAAATTCCACATATGAGTGAAATCATAAGGTACTTCTCTTTCTCTGACTGGCTTATTTCATTTATCATAATGGTCTTCAGTTCTGTCCATGCTGTTGCAAAGGGTAAACTCAAAACCATAAAAAATCTAAAAGAAAATATAGGAAATAAAATACCAGATATTTCTTGTAGCAATATATTTTTGATATATATCCTCAGGCAAGGGAAATAAAAGAAAAAAATAAACAAATGGGACTACATCAAACTAAAGAGTTTTGCACAGCAAAGGAAAACATCACCAAAATGAAAAGACAATCCACTGTATGGGAGAACATATTTGCCAATGATACATCTGAAAGGGGTTAATATCCAAAATTTATAAAAAATGTATAAAACTCAATACCAAAAACAGCAAACAATCCAATTGAAAAATAGGCAAAATACCTAAATAGACACTTCTCCAAAGAGGATATATAAATGGCCAGCAAACATATGAAAAGATGCTCAAAGTCACTAACCAACACAGAAATGCAAATTAAAACTTAAGTGAGATATCTATCACCTCATATCTGTCAGAATAGCTATCATTAACAATTCAACAAACAAGTGTTGTCCAGGATGTGGAGAAAAGGAAACCCTTATGCATTATTGGTGGGAATGCAGATTGGTGCAGCCACTGTGGGAAGCTGTATGGAGTTACCTCAAAAAATTAAAAATGAAACTTCCTTATGACCCAGGGATTCCATTTCTGGGAATTTATCTGAAGACACCTGAAACACTAATTTGAAAAAGAAAATGTGTACCCCTATATTCATTGCAGCTTTATTTACAAATAGAGGCCAGGTGCAAAAAAATTTGTGCACTCAGGGGGGTCCCTCCACCCAGCCTGTGCCCTCTCGCAGTCTGAGACCCCTCAGAGGATGTCCACCTGTTGGCTTAGGCCTGTTCCCTGGAGGATCAGACCTAAGCTGGCAGTCAGACATCTGTCTGGCAGCCTGGGAACTCTTGGGGGATGTCCACTTGCCAGTGGAGAACAGGCCTAAGCTGCAGTCAGACATCCTTAGCACTGCTGAGGAGGCAGAAGAGGCTCTCGCCACTACTGCTGTGCTGGCAGCCGTTAGCCTGGCTTGTGGCTGAGCAGAGCTCCTCCTGTGGGAGCGCACTGACCATCAGGGGGCAGCTCCTGCATTGAGTGTCTGCTCCTTGGTGGTCATTGTGTGTCATAGTGATGAGTCATTCCCAGTGGTTCTGCTGTTAGGGTCAATTTGCATATTACCCTTTTATTATATAGGATAGAGGCCTGGTGCATGGGTGGGGTCCAATTGGTTTGCCCTGAAGGGTGTCCCAGATCAGGATGGGGGTCCTGCTGGGGTGCCTGGCTAACCTGGGTGAGGGGCCAATGGCTGTTTGCAGGCTGTCCACAGCCCCTTTGTGGGGGGCAGTCCAGCTGGGGTGCCTAGTCAGCCTCGGTGAGGGGCAGATGGACATTTTCAGGCTGGCCACACCCCACAGTGAACCAATTGAAAATTTGTAGCCTTGAATGGAGCCGGCTAGAAGCCTGGGTTGTCCCTGGCAACCCAGACTTCCATTCCTTCCTTGAGCAAAGGCCACAGCCAGCTGGAAGCAGTTATGTGGTATTTATTTATGTTCTATAATTGAAACTTTGTAGCCTTGAGCAGAGCCCAGGACAGGCCAGGGCAGACGAGAAGCTTGGCTTCTTCCATTGCCTGGGGCAACCCAAGCTTCTGTTTACTCCAGTTCTGTGGCAGCCACCATCTTAGTTGGGTTAATTTGCAAACTTGGTCCTGATTGGTTGATGGGCATGGCTTCTGGGTGTAGCATAGTGAAGGAGTGATGGTTAATTTGCATGTTTCTCTTTTATTAGTGTAGACTAGGGGCCCAGTGCATGAAATTCGTGCACTGGAGGAGGGGGGCTCCTCAGCCCAGCCTGCCCCCTCTCACATACTGGGAGCCCTCAGGAGGTGTCCTACTGATGGCTTAGGCCTGCTCCCTGCTGCCCTTGGGGAATAGGCCTATGCTGCAATCTGGCCTCCCTTTGTGGTGGCTAATCAGGGGAAGTCACCAGCCCCACCACTGCTGCAGCCACTGCCAGTCACTGCAGCCACCAAAGTGTTTTTATCAACACGGACTCCAGTCCCTTCACCATGAAGAAATGACAACTTTCTTTAGGCATTTTCAAGATGTGTCTTTCATAGGATATGACATTTCTTTCTTTCTTTCTTTTTTATCCTCACCTGAGGATATGTTTCCACCGATTTTTAGAGAATGTGGAAGAGAAAGGGAAAGACAGAGAGAAACATCAAAGTGAGAGGAAAATTTTGATTGGTTGCCTCCTGCATATGCCCTGACATGGGCCCCAGCCAGGGAGGAGCCTGTAACTTAGGTATATGACCTTGGACAGAATTGAACCTGACTTTGCAGTCAGCAGGCTGAGACATTATGCACTGAGCCAAACTGGCTAGAGCAGGATATGAAATTTCTTAGCCCTTCAGCAGTGGACCTTCATTTTTTTTTCTCCAGGAGTGTGGTGGGAAAACCCTAGATTGCCTTTAGAGATTCTTATTACCCAAATTACTAAGAATATCACCAGTGGCATACAGGGTGCTTAGTCAATGAGCGGTAAGAAAAGGTGTTTCCTCTCTACTTCACTCTGGTCACTGGCTCCACCCCTGCCCCTCCAATCTCAACTCTACCCCTGCCCAGGCCTGTAAGCTCTGTCAGAGGCTGCAGGCCTGGGCAGAAGACACCCAAGTCCCTCTGATCACTCGCTTCACAGAGCCCAGGCCTCTGTGATCACCAGCTCTGATCCTGCCCCCTTCATTGCTGGCTCTGCCCTTGCCCCACTGGCAGCCTCTGGCCAAGGCTACAGGCCCGGGCAGAAGACCTCCAGACCCCTGCATTGCTGGCTCCACCCCTGCCCAGGCCCCTGAGATCGCAGGCTCTGCCCCTGCCCCTTTGATCACCGGCTCTGCCCCTGCCCAGGCCCTGAGATTGCTGGCTCCATTCCTGCCCCATTGCAGCCTCTGGCCAAGGCTACAGGCCTGTGCAGGAGACCCCCAGATCCCTGCTTTGCCAGCTCTACCCTTGAGTCTCTGGCCAAGGCTGTAGGCCCAGGTAGGTGACCCCTAGGCCCCTGCTTTGCCAGCTCCACCAGTGCCCAGACCACTGCATTCGCACACTTCACCCCTGCCCCTCCTATTGCTGGCTCTGTGGAGCCCAGGCCCCTGAGATCTCAGGCCTTACCCCAGCCCAGGCCTGAGGCCTCTGGCCCAGGCCATATGCCTGGGTAGGGCACCCTCATACCCCTCAGATTATCGGCTCTGCCCCTGCCCCCTCTGATCACTGGCTTTGCCCCTACCTATGCCTGAGGCCTCTGGCAAAGACCTGTGTCCTGGGCAGGGAACCCCCAGCCCCCTCTAATCACCTGTTCCACCCCTTAGGCCTCCCGCCAACCCCGCCACCTGCTTGACCACTTCGGTGGTGGGGCTGAGCCGGACTGGGTGCAGCCTTCTTGTGGCTATGGCTGTAGCCATCTTGTGGTTGTCGGGGGGGGGGCATCTTTGTGACAGAATGATGCCTATTTTGCATATTACTCTTTTATTAGATAGTATGTGGCTATGGTCACCACCATCTTGTGGCTATGGGGGTGGCCATCTTTGTGATGGAGTGACACCTAATTTGCATATTACTCTTTTATTAGGTAGGATAGCCCAAATTTCAAAGCAGCATCAAATAACCATCAGTAGATGCGTGGATAAATATCTATGGTACATATAGACCATGGAATACTACTCGGTGGTAAAAAGGAAAAGGTACTATTAAAATTACTAAAAAGTAATAAGTGAGTTTAACAAGGCTGCAGAATACAAGATCAGTTGACAAAAATTAAACAATTGAAATAAAAACAATGCCATTTATAAAAAATTAAAATATTAAGAGTTTATGAGGAATCTACAAAAGATGTGCAAGAT
>PVJC01048366.1:0-12565 GCA_004026665.1 Murina feae | reverse complement strand
CACACACACACACACACACACACACACACACACACACACAAAAGGCGCCTGGCAGACTGGGGCCATCATAGGACATCCACTGAGGGGTCCCAGACTGTGAGAGGGCACAGGTCGGGCTGAGGGACTCCCTCCACCCCAAGTGCACAAATTTTTGTGCACCGGGCCCCTAGTATTTAATAAAATACATTGTCTCCTCTTAACAAGAAATATTATCCAATATAAATAATCATAATATAAACTCAAAGCAGTATCTTATACAAAATGTATCATTCATTCTCTGGCTTTAATTTAGAAGGCTCAATCATTCTATCCTATATAATAAAAGGATAGTATGCAAATTGTCCACTTGACCAGGAGTTCGACCAGGAGGTGGGGCCTGCCAGGGGGGAGGGAGGCCCCTGCAGGCAGCCACTAGGGATCCTACCAGTGCACAAATTTAGTGCACTAGGTCACTGGTTACATAAATCCCTAAGGCATGTAAATAAAAATGCATGCCTTAAAAAGTGATTGTTATCACTCTTAGTACAGGATCAATGAATGAGGAAGTAAAGTAGGCTTTAAAGAAGAATCATCTTGAAAGTTAAATTTAGTTTCCTGCTAGACTCTTTAAATACTTGTTTATAAACTTGACAGGGTACTATAATATTAAGATTAAAGTTTCTCAAATCAAATAGACATTCATTGACTATGAAGTTAACCTCTAAAAGACTCAGTTTCCTTAACTATAAATGCCAGATAATGATCTCTCCCATATTTAAGATTATTTTGGCTACAAGAATTATTTTATGTTAAACATTACATGTTCAATAAAGTTATTATTATTGTCCAACAGTTGGATTTAGAAAAGGATACATGTTTGTTTATGTTAACTGTATAACACAATATTTATTATTTCATAAATAATAGTTAATTAACTAAATGTTTAAAGGTTACCTTAGACAGACATTATGTGCTCTCTGTTGTGAGTGGAACCATGTGTATAGCACAGCACTAATATTTTTCATATAGAAAAGACTGTATTTGACAATATTTCTATTAATTATTACAGTAATTATAATTATGTGTGGAAAAATAACTCACTTGATAAAGTGTAGAAGAAGATCAGTCACAAATTTAGCAGCTTTTACAATAGGGCTTCCAGGTTCATTAAATGTTCGAGTGTTATGCTCTATATATCGGACTTCCCACATTAGAGAAGAAACTCGCCTTTAAACAAAATACAGAAGGATTAAACTCATTATATTTAGAAATATAGCCAGAAAATTCTAAACCAAGACATTGAAACTTTTCAAATTGCAGTTTTAAATCAGGTACAAAACTCACACCTTAAAAAGTTATTTTCAAAATATCATCACCTCTTTGTGTAAGGGAAAAAAAGTGTAGTAACATTATGTATTTGCATAGAATATGTCTGATTAGACACACTGTGTCTAATCCACAATGTTCCTTTTTTTAGGCAGAAAGACTATCTACAGTGAGAATAGCAGAAGAGAACTTAAGTTTTTATGTTTACTTTATTCCTGTCATATATGGTGTCATTTTTTATAATAAGCATATCTGAAATTTATGTGAAAAGAAAACAATTTTCATCTAATTATATTACTGGCAATTAAATGACATGTAAAAATGAAAAGCGAATTGATAGCTTGCTTATGTAATATAAAAATATAAAAACACAGTACCATGTTAGTTTACCAAGAAAGGTAAGTATATGAAAATTACTTTTAACATTGAATTGACAACACTGAAAATAAATTTTGGTGTTTTATTATTTTCTTTCTTAAAGTAAAGAAAAACCAAAGATGACTTCTAGAATATTATCTATCCTATATGTGGTCCTACTTAAAATAAAGAAGAAAATACTAAGGTAATCTTACTGAAGTGTGAACAAAATATAATTATATGGAATTTTAAAAATGTATAATTGCGGATACAGAAATGCTTCTGGATTTAAAATAGCATTCACATGGCTAATTCTAATAATAAAGTCACAGGTATCTTCAGAAAACCCCATAGAAAACAGTGTGTAAAATAAAGTATTAGATTAATATTAGCAGGGCAAATTGACAGTAGTTTAACGAAAGACTAAAAGAAGTATTGAAGAGGAAAATCATAAAAGTCTGAAGTCAATAAGTAAAGGAGAAGCAAAAAAGCTTAAACAGTGAAATAGCACTTATGAACATAATTCGGGACTGTAACCATATTATCAGAAAAACAGGAAGTTTCAAATTTATGTAAGGATTATATCCCAAAAGATATTTTTCAAACTTGATTATTACTAAGCCATGATAATGCCAAAAATTCTATTTAAGCAGCAATGTACTTGATAATGTACACCTTAGCAATTTTTATAATGAGCAGTATTTCTATGAGAAAGTATATTTATAACAACAGTGGGAGATGCTGTAAGTATATCTTTCTAGCTGAAGTCCAAAAGCCATGTATAAGAACAATTCTTTCCCTGTTACCCTCCATATCTTGTTCCATCTTTGAAGACCTACGTATAAGTCCTAAGACGTAGCAATTTAGGGGGACTAGGAGAAAGAATGCTATAGTTAATAATTTCTTCTCCATTTATTCTCTTAAACTTCTTACATGTGAAGTTAAAAATTAAAAGAAATGTGCTATAAGGGTAAGATAGCTGGGAGGCATATTATCATTTCCTATGCTTTTGATAAATATCAATGAAGCAACAGTAGAAACACCTAACAAGATCAGAAAAGTCTTCCAAACCTACAATCTAATGTCTTAATTTTCTTTATTCTGGTGGTTCTTAATCAGAGGTGATTCTCCACCCCGCCCCCACCCTCAACCCCAACCCCCTCTCCACCAGGCCATTGACAATGTCTGGAGACATTTTTAGTTTTACAATTAGGGGCTGGTATTAGCACTTAAAGGACAGAGGACAGCCCCAAATGCCAGTAATGTTTTTATTGATAAAATCTACTTTTGTCAGAAAGGAGTAACAAATGGCATTTTCAGTGCCAGTAAACTAAGTACGAAATTAGAGTTATACTTTAAATAATAAAATAATGGAAAGCACTCATGTAGAAAAATATGAATAAAACCTTTTCTAAGTTAAATAAAAATGTAAAGAACTGAAGTAATATAAAGCTGGTCATAAAGAGAAAATTTTAATGAAGTATTATCTAAATTAAAATGTTGTTGGCCTCTCTAGCAAGTCATACAAGAAAAATGAAAACAAATACGATTTAAATTCACTTTCTGAGAAGATATTTTTGGTAATAAACCTACAAAGCCTGTCCAAGATTAGAACTCAATATTTACTGAAATTATTAATAGGAAGGTGATGATGCAAATTAATTAAAATTATGTCTTTAAAAAAACCCTCTAAGTTATATTTCAAGCTAACCTGTAATTACAAAAAAATTCAGGATAAGTCTTCATAAGCTGAATAGAAGCAAAATAAAAAATTTTTGTATATTATTCTCAAGGGGTCCCAGATTGGAAAGGATGTAGGTTAATCTGAGGGACACACCCCCACCCCCACCCCCACCCCCACCCCCACTCCGTGCACAAATTTCGTGCACCGGGCCTCTAGTACAATATAAAGACAGTGAGCAGAAACTCATATTAGCAACTATAAGACCACCAGCAGCAACATCGCTAGGAATATTTTATAAATGTACAATCTCAGTTCCTACTCTAAACCTATGAAACCAGATTCTGCATTTTAACAAAATCCCAGGTGATTTTTATGTACATTAATGTTTAAGAAACAGTGCTATGGAAGATCAGCAAATGGAGGAAAGGCTCCTTTAGCTTTCCTTTGGTAGTAGCTACAGCAAACAGTTCTAACCTGTAAAACCTGTTTTCCAGTCTTTGTTTAATTGTACTTAAATCTGTTGGATATGCCACTACAGTGCAATACATGGGATAGGCTTGCAGATCCACAGGAGCCACAAATGCTGAAGCAATATCTAAAATAAATAAGACAAATAAGTTTAAAATTTATATTTGTATTGCTTAAAATACTTCATGGACAATTCTGCATGAATCAAGACTTAAGGTCTGATCCACATAACATTAGTCTCCCACTGTCTTTTCATAGGAAATACATAATTTAGCTAACCCAAGAGTCCCATTTTTTATTATGTAGACAATTACACTGCAAAATTCTAGAGATATTTGTTATTCATGGGTTGCTTAGAAAAGATGACAAATAATATATATCTGAGCTACTAAGGACACACACATTTCTCTAATTAAAACCTGGCCATTCCTGAATCTATGTTCTTGACATTTTACCAGCAACACTATATTCATTCAAATGTTACATTACATTCAAATATTGTAACCTTTAATTTTCTCAAAACTTATCTTATCTAATCTTTGCAACATAATTCTGTGAAATATTAGGCAAGCAGAGAAGAGGAAACAGATCCAGAAGTCTTTGGCTCAAAATCACTGGCCCAATGGCACACAGTAAACTGATAAAATCTAGGCATACTGCACTAATTGGCAGCTCTATTTTTTTGCTCATGCACACACAGTATGACATCATGTACTTAAATCTGTGCTAAAATACTACTAAAATTACTTCAGGTAGTAATTTTAAGTAATTTTGAGGCAATTTTTATGAAATGCTGCCATTTTATAAAATACTTCAGATGAAAATATTATCCAATGTGTCTCCAGTGTCTTTAGCTCTTCTTATTGATGTTAATTTCTTCCTAGACTCTGAAACTGATTCCAGACTCAAAGAGAAGGTTGCTACAAAGCACCATACTAGTTTAGAGTTACTCCAGATAACTTGTGGTCACTGTTTTTATTTTAATGAGGCAAAGCAATTAATATGTCCTTATCCCATCCCTTACAAATATTTTCTTATGTAGATGCATTGTAAAGTTAAGGGAAAAACTAGTATAGCTATCCACATAATTATAATTCAGCTTTCAGACATTCTTTCCCAATTTACATCATGTCAGCCTGAATATGTTGAGGGTTTTCAAACTGGGTTCTGGAGGAACCAGATTGTTCAGAATTACATCTGGCATTTCTGGGAGTCCTCACTCTAAATTCAGCTAGAGCAATCCCATTATAACTATTTTAGATATCTCAGTCCTGTGTAAGATCTCGTGTTTTAAACTTCCATGTGAAAGTGTCTGAAAACCACTGACTTAACATTATGAAAAGACTATTCTAATTGCTTTCTTTCAGCTTTTCTACAATGATGTGCTACTATTATCATTTACCTAGTGTCATCAATTGATTTATGCCTGCAACAATTCTTTCACATTCTTCATCCCTGGGATTGGAACCCCATTCTCCATCTAGAGGTTTATAGATCAATGATCTGCATTCGACATCAGTTAAAGGAACACTGGTACCTAGTTCTTCAGGAAATACAGCTAAAATACATAGAAAGAAATACAAATTTAGTGAAAATATGTGTTAATTTCATAATATTTAGGCTACCTTTAAAAACAGAATAGGTATTGTTATAAAACAATTTTTATAATGACTTGATAAGTATATTCTTTAATTTCATTAAAGTATGTTCCAAGAGTCAATAAAATTTAAATAATTTTTTAAAGTATATTTTTATTGATTTCAGAGAGGAAAAGGAGAGAGATAGAAATACCAATTATGAGAGAAAATCACTGATCAGCTGCTTCCTGCATGCCCCCTACTGGGGATCGAGCCCACAACCTGGGCATATGCCCTTGACCAGAATTGAACCCAGAACCCTTCAGTCTGAAGACCAACACTCTATCCACTGAGCAAAACCAGCTGGGTGTAAATAATTTTTTAAAACACTGTAATTACTTCTCCATTTTTTTTTACCACAATTTGCTTTATTATGATTTACAGATGAAGTAGCAAGTATTTCTATAAAATGAGGCAAATTTAAAAGTTATCAATTATTTCATAAATAATCTTATTTATTTTGATAAAACATTAACAAGGTAAAACTGAACTAAAGTGAAGTGGTATTTTTGGAATACTTCAAATAAAGCTTACATTTTCAAATATGTAAGAACAGAGAAAATTATGAATACTGATGGATAATTCTTATGCTTACTGCTCTTAAATGATGGTTTCCTTAATGAATGCCCAAATCTTTAATAGAATCTTTAACTGAACCTTTAAGAGAATTACTAGAGGTTTGTGATGACTTAAGTCTATAAATCTCCCATGTAATTTGTTCTTTGAACTAGACCTAAATAAGAGGAAGTTGTGTACAAAATTTTTCCTCCTTACAAAATGCAATTAAACTCTGTGGGTGCATTATGTATGTGTATCCAAATAGAAAAAACAACAAAAATGCACCCCTCCACATACAGATATATTTAAGCAGGAAACAAATAGTATCTTAATGGCACCAATTTATTTCAATAAACACGCGAGGCATTACAACACTAATTAGCAGCTTCATTTCTTTCATATTCATAATAGCGCAATGTGACTTCAAACTTTCACGAAGAACAACAAAATGAGAATATAAGCCATGTAACTAACATGGTTACAAACTGATTACAATATCTTACAGTTTTAAACAGTTCTAGCCTAGCTGGGAGATGAAAATACACTTCTGATTTTAAATTTTTAAAGTGATTATTTCTAGAAAAACTACTCTTGGATAATATTAGCATGATTTTTCTCAATTCTAAGGCTTATCAGATTGGGTTTACTTTCTCTAAGTTATATTTTTTCTCTGACTTCTTAGAATACAATAACTAGTGAATATTCATAAATGATTATTTCTACTATTTCGCAAGCCATATATATATATTTTATAATCTTTACTCTGATAGTGAAAGTAGTATTTAAAAAAACTGAATATAGAATAAAGTGAAATGCAGTTTATGGAAGTTATATCCTTGCCCTTTATAAATAATCCTTAGTATCTGGAATATATATGCTTTTAAACATTTTATGCATGTACAGTATAATGCATGTTGTTTTTTTTTAAACTGAAACAAAGATAAGCAATGAGGTAGAATGAAAATACAATCTCAAGTCACACTGGCCTTTTCTCAGTTCCAGAAAGATGTCATACTCACTGCCTAAGGCTAACTCCCAAATCCTAAGGCCATGTGTCAAGCTATATATAGAGTGACAGTTATTATATTATTACTGATGGCCTGGTGCATGAAATTTGTGCACATTAAAAGGGAATTAATTAGAGGAAATATTTTAATATTGCTATTTGCCCTTTCTCTATAATAGAAGTGTCAGAGAGGAGAGAAAATTAGATTTATCTGAAAATCTCCCTCCTATCAGAATCTGGGGCACACAGCGCTGGCTAGAGTCAAGTCCCTGCCCACCACCCGCATGTGCTTCAAAAGCGCATGAGACCCAGACCCGGCTGGCCCCACCCCTGTCAAGCCCCTCCGGGCAGGGGGCATAGCCTCAGGTCTCCTGGCCCAGCACCGGGGCAGGGGTCTGAGGTCTCCCAGACCAGCGCTCAGGCAGGAGGCATGGCCTGAGGTCTCCTGTCAAGCCCCACTGGGCAAAAGACATGGCCTGAGTTCCCTTACTCCGATCAGACGCCATGCAGCCTCGGGTCCCTGCTGTTTGGTTGTGACGTTACAGCATCCTGGCTAATTTGCATATTCCTCTATTATACAGATACGTTAATTGTAATTACCTACTCAATGAGCCCTTACATGTGTTAGGTTCTATAATAAGTATGTTAGACATATGGTGTCTTTTAATTCTCACAGAAGCCCCGTAAGGAGTATTAGTTTACGTAATTTCAAACGCTGAATCCTAAGAATCTGGTTTGAAGACTTTAAGGAACTTGCCAAGATGGAATAGACAGAAGATGGTAGAGCTAGGATATGAATCTATGCTCTCGCACTTAAAAGCCTGAACCTTTTATATTATGCTATACTCTTAAGTATTCTAGAGTTACAAAGATAATCTTTTAGGAGTGAATAATAATTTGCAAAACATTCCATATTTAGCTGTAATTAACTTCAACATTCTGTGTTAAACTATAAATTCCAATGGGCAAAGATTATGTGTACCTTGTTAAGTACTATGCCTTTAAAGTCCAGGTGAATACAACCCTATGCAACAGCAAATCAGCAAATCAGGCAGATATCTTTTTTAAGAAATTAATTCCTTAAAATAATATACATCTGAAAAGCCTAACTTACACTTACCATTATTAGGTATAAGTTCCATATCCCAAGGACTCATCTTTTCTGTATCGCCATTATCCCAGCTTAAAGTAAAAATAAAATACTATTATTAAAAAAACCTAAATAATGTTAGACAATCTTTAAAATAAAATCGTGTCATAAAAATAATTGCTTCAGTGTTTAAAAGAAAACCTCTTTCACTTTATGGATAGACTAGTGGCCTGGTGTATGATTCATGCACACAGAATGGAAACTAATTAGAAGAAATTGAGTCTGGGGCGGGACCTTGGGAGATTGGCCGGTTGGGAAGGGACCGTGGGAGGGTTATAGGGCATGTCTGGCCCATCTCACTCGGTCTGGATCAGCCAGACGCCAGCAGCAAGCTAACCTACTGGTCAGAAGGTCTGGCCCCTGGTGGTCAGTGTGTGCCATAGTGACTGGTTGAATGGTCAGACACCTAGCATATTAGACTTTTATATAGATAGATGGGGAAAACATTCAAAGCAACTCAGGCTGCACTAAAATACAATCAATACTTCCTTACCAAACATTATAGCACTGAAACAAACTATCAGGGTACTCATGTTGAAGAGGTTCCTGGCTTTCAATTGTTCCAAACCACCAGGCATCATCTATGACTGATCTGAAACGGTCACCTGGACAAGAATAAAAGCCATTTCATTACTCTGAAATGTAAAACTGTTATCACTGCTCTTTTATCCAAAAGTATACCCTTGAGATACTTAAATGCCTGTATGATTTCAGAAGTTATATAAAAAGTGACAAACTTCAAAATAAGTAAATAAATCAGCAATACTGGGGAAACAGTTATTTAATAAGCACACCTGAAGTGTGACTTACCAGTTTCCAGTACCATTTCTTACATTTTATTAGGTAAGGAGATATTCACTCTTGCCTCAAGCATTCTTAACAATCTAGCATTTTTAATTCATAAGGACTACATCAAAATTTTTCAAATAAATGTATAGTTTCATAATTTCTGCTCAACAAATATTTATATTCTATCTGTTAATTTCTTATTTTCTTTAGCCAGGTTCCTCTAACCAACATTTAAGAGTCCAGCCTAAAAATAACAAAACCAAAACCAAAAATCCAAATTACCTTCCTTCATCTCAATTACCCCTAGCCATAATACTCATGTACTTTCCCTTTCAGGAAAAAAAACAAAAATGAAAAAGAAACAAAAACAACTAATCTTTGTAAAACAGATTCACTCTTTACCTTTCCTTCTTTACTCAAGTGCATATTAGGGACACTGATCTAGTAAGTTATCTCCTCAGCTTTCCACTGTGTCACATGAAAAGTACAAACCACTCTCTTCCTTTTTTGACACATTTTCCCCTTCCCTGGCTTTCATAGTACTTTAGTACTTAATGACTTTTCTCCTGAAAAGCATATATTGGGTTCAAATAACTTACCCCTGTGACTCTGAACAAATTAATTAGTATTTGTTAGTTCTCATTTTTTACCAGAAAGGATTTAAAATATAAATTTAAAAATTTAAAAAGATAAAAAAAATTTATTAAAAAAAAAAAAAAAAGCTGAAGCCAAGAGTATTATGTTGTTAAGTTATACATAGTCTCTGAGTGGGTATACACTGGGATCCAAGTTTAGATTCAAGCATTCTAACAGCCAGTGTCAAGAAGGAAATATGAGCTATTAGATTTGAGTCTTAATAGTTCCTTAGATGTGTAATACTAAGCTTAGTGAGAAGCTATATAATTTAATAAACAGCATTCTTTTTCTTTTATCCTCACCAAGGATATATTTTTTGTTTTATTATTTTAGATAGAGAGAAACATTGGCTGATTGCCTCCCATTCTCGCTCTAAGATCAAGTCCACAACTTAGATATGTGCCCTGATAGGGAATCGAACCCACAACCTTTTTTTTCCCCCTTTTTTTTTTGTGTGTATACGGAACAAT
This sequence comes from Murina feae, assembly GCA_004026665.1. Taxonomy (NCBI): domain Eukaryota; kingdom Metazoa; phylum Chordata; class Mammalia; order Chiroptera; family Vespertilionidae; genus Murina; species Murina feae. The sequence goes on along the minus strand of PVJC01048366.1, from coordinate 2,505 downwards.
GCTCCAAACAACTGAGCCACCTGACCAAGGGTAATAAGCAGCATTCATGACACCACAACCTTACAGTAAATATAGTTTCATACAGGTGTACCGGTTACTAGTGGCAGATTTTGTAATCAAAGAAAACACAGTAATTTCAAGAGAAACCTTCAAAGTGCTTTATTCAAAGTAATGTCCATTGCTACCTACACATTTCCCCGTCTTTCAGGTAATCTGTGGATACCGTCCCAACAGAACTTTTCTTGTTTTGAGGAAAACCATTCAGAGACCCAATTTCCACTTTTTCATACGTTTTGAAGTGCTGCTCAGAAAGCGCAGGTGCTGCTCAGAAAGTATGTGTGCCATCCATCAGAACAAGTGATAATCTGAAGGAGCAAGGTCTGATGAATACAGCGGGTGGGTTAATACTTCCCAGGCAAGATCTTTTAACATGTCTTTAACTGGTTTTGAAGTGTGTGATGGTGCGTCATCATGAAACAAAATTACTTCACTGTGTCTTTTGACACATTCTGGTCATTTCATGATCAAAGTGTCGTTCAAATTGATTATCTGTTGTCAGTAGGGATCAGTATTAATGGTTTCATCTGATTTTAGAAGCTCATAATACACCACACCTTCCTGATCCCACCGAACGCAGAGCATTGTCTTCTTTCTGAAGCGATTTGGCCTTGCAGTCAATGTTGATGGTTGGCCCGGATCAACCCATGATTTTGTGCATTTGGGATTCTCAAAATGAATCCACTTTTCATCACCAGTCACAATTCAATGCAAAAAAGACTTTCTTTTGTGTCGTTGAAACAACGTTTTGGTGATGACTTTTCAGTTTTCCACTTGTCTTTCGTTTGGTCGATGTGGCACCCAGTTTTCTTCCTTCAAAATCTTTCTCATTGCTTGTAAATGATCAGAAATTTTTTGCTGAGCAATGTTTAATCTTTCTGCAAGTTGTTTTTGAGTTTGACATGCATCTTCATCCAATAATGATTGTAACTGTTCGTCTTCAAACTTTTTTGGTCCATCTGGACTTACTTTGTCTTTCACATCAAAATCAACACTTTTAAAGCACTTAAACCAGCATTCACAAGTACCTTCAGATGGAGCATGTTCACCAAAAGCTTCTTGAAGTATACAATAACTTTCTTTTCAAAATTATGAATTAAAACTTCCCGCAAATGCTTTTTTTTGCACGGAATTCCACGTTTAAGCGTAAAAATATCTATGATGTTAACACCTTCAGCAAATTTGACAAACGAAGTTTTGAAGATTGCTGTCAGTACAACAAAATAGCATACATATCAAATTGCATATATATCAACATACGTGTAACTCCATCTACTGAAAAAAATCCACATTATAACCGGTACACCTAGTAACTATTTATGATCTTACATAGACTGATGACATTATTCTAGAGAAAGAACTGAATGAATGCCTAACCCAAATGAATGGTACACTACAGTGATAACAATGAAGTTAAACAAGGAATAGAGTTCACTATTCAAACTAAGCATTAAACATTTCTAAAGAAGGCTAGAGTAATTACTATTAATATAATTTAAAATAGCAGTTATAATACAGATACATATACAGTATAGCCCTGTCCCCCAACATTCCGTTTTATTTTCCACAATTTTAGTTATAGACTGAAAATAATAAACAAAAAATTCCAAAAATAAATAATCTTTTAAGTTTTAAATTGTGCACCATTCTGAGTAGCAAGAAGCAATCTTATGACATCCCACACCTTCATTCCTGGGACACAGTCATCCCTTTGTCCACCATATCCACACTATATAACCTACCCACCCGTTATTCATATATATATGAACTAGGGGCCCAGTGCATGAAATTCATGCACTGGTGGAGGGGGAGGGGGGGAGTCCTCAGCCCAGCTTGCCCCCTCTCACATATTGGGAGCCCTCAGGGGGTGTCCTACTAAGGGCTTAGGCCCACTCTCTGCTCCCCTTGGGAGGTGGGCCTAAGCCGCAGTCTGGCTCCCTTTGTGGGAGGTGATCACACTAATCAGAGGAAGCCACCAGCCCCATCACCCCGCTGCTGCAGCCACTGCCAGTCATCACAGCCACCAAGGTGTTTTCATCAACACGGACTCCAGCCCCTTCACCATTAAGAAATGACAACTTTCTTTAGGCAATTTCAAGATGTGTCTTTCATAGGATATGACATTTCTTTCTTTCTTTTTTTCATCCTCACTGGAGGATATGTTTCCACTGATTTTTAGAGAATGTGGAAGAGAAGTGAAAAACAGAAAAAAACATCAAAGAGAGAACACTTTGATAGGTTGCCTCCTGCATATGCCCTGACCTGGGCCCCAGCCAGGGAGGAGCCTGCAACCTAGGTACATGCCCTTGGTCAGAATTGAACCCAAACCCTGCAGTCAGCAGGCTGAGGCATTATGCACTGAGCCAAACTGGCAGGGCAGGATATGACATTTCTTTTTTTTTTTTTTTTAATTTATCTTTATTGTTCAGATTATTACAGTTGTTCCTC
>PVJC01048365.1:0-12561 GCA_004026665.1 Murina feae | reverse complement strand
TGCGCGCGCCTCCGTACCTCTGTACTTTGCTTCCGCCACTCCTCTGAGTCTCAGACTCTTCTCTAGTTGTAGGATTTTCACTCAGCCAGCCGTCCTGTGGGTGCGAGTGGTGTCCATGTGTTCTTTTCGTGGTTTTTCTGAAATAGTTGTTCACAGCTGCATATACGGTGTCTACCCTATGCCGCCATCTTGTTTCTCCTCGTGAGTGTTCTTATGTTGACTTCGGGCAAGTCACGTATTTTTGTATCTCAGTCTCTAATCTGTAAGATGAGGATACTAATAGTGCTTATTTCATATGGTTATTGTAAGCATTAAATGAGTTAATACATGTTTTAGTTACTGTGGCTACATGACAGTCAACTCAAACGTTGAATGGTTAAAAACAAATATTTTGCTTATGAATCTTCGGTCTGAGCAGGGTTTGGCCTGGTTAGGTCATTCCACTCGGTGTCAGCTTGGTGAAGCATAAAGGCTTGAGACTGCAGTTTACAGAAAACTCATTCAAGTACCAGTCATATATGTGGTGCCTGGCTGAGAAGACTCAAACAACTGGGCACTAGAACAGCTGTAGCTCCCCTGCGTCTCTCTCTTTTTTGAAATTTATCTTTATAGTTGAAAGTATTACAACTACCATATTTCCCGGCGTATAAGATGACTTTTTAACCCAGGAAAATCTTCTCAAAAGTCGGGGGTTGTCTTATATACCAGGTGTCATCTTATAGGGTGGGTGCTGAAACTTCCGAGCCAGACTGGAAAATCTGCAGTTGCCACATATGGTGGGGGGAGCTCAAAAATGGCCGCACTCCATTCATTTCAATGGAGTCGGACAGAAACACTTGTGGTCTCCAGTCGGCTCCTTTTTGTGCCGCATATGGTCTCCATCCGGACTTTTTAACCCAGGAAAATCTTCTCAAAAATTGGAGGTGGTTTTATATGCCAGAAAATGCGGTATATTTCCCCCCATTGACTTCCTCCTTCTCACGCCTGCCCCCTCCCTCCTCAGGCCTTCACTGTACTATTGTCTATATCAGTGGTCGCCAAACAGTGATCTGTGAGGTCCAAAAGGTTGGTGACCGCTGGTTTATATCTATGGGTTATGCATATCTAATCTAATAAAAGAGTACTATTGAAGTTGACTGTTAATCCGGGATGCCTAAGCCATGCCCACCAGCCAATCAGAGCGGCTGTATGCATCTTAACCCAGCCAAAATGGAGGCTGGCAGTCACAGAGCTAGAGTAAACAGCAGACTTCCATTGCACCAGGAATAAACTGTCTGCCTAGGCCAGCTGGGCCTCATTCTGATCAAGGGCAACATAGTTGCAATTATAGAAGACACAGAGCTGAAGCAAACAGGAGGCTTCCGTTGCACCAGCGATGGAGGAAACTGTCTGCCTAGGCTGGCTGGGCCTCTACTAAGACATCATTCTTTCAGTTATAGAAGCCACGGAGCTGAAGCCAACAGGAGGCTTCGTTACCTGCCTAGGCCTCGGCTTAAAAAAACAGAGTATCAATTATAGAAGATAAATAAACCCCAGAAACCTGCTTCCAGCCAGCCTTGCTGGGACGTTGGGTCAATGGGAGCTGTGGGCAGCCTGAAAGCCTGAAAACGGCCCTCAGCCCCGCACCCAGGCTGCCCAGGCACCCCACTAGGGACTCGAACCTGAAGGGAGTGTGGGCAGCCTGAAAACGGCCCTCAGCCCTGCACCCAGGCTGGCCAGGCACCCCAGTAGGCACTAGAACTCTGAAGGAACTGTAGGCAGCCTGAAAACAGCCATCAGCCCCTCACCCAGGCTGGCCAGGCATGGCAGCAGGTGGACATCCCCCAAGGGGTCCCAGACTGCGAGAGGGCACAGGCTGGACTGAGGGACTTCCCGAGTGCACAAATTTTTGTGTACCGGGCCCCTAGTATGCATATAAATTCCTTGGTCTGTGTTCTTTCTTCATAGGATCTCTTCTGCATGGTGTCTTTAGAGCAGTCAGATTTCTTTACAGGGTAGTTCAGGGCTCCCAAGTTGTGTGTTCTGAGAGAGAGCCAGGCTGAAGCTGTACTGCCTTTATGACTTGGCTGTAGATGTCTGGTAGTATCATAACTTCTGCAGTAGTCTTTGACCTGCTTTGATTAAAGGGGAGATAATATAAACTCCCCCAAAATATAGACCCCCCCCACCTCTTTTTTTTTAAGTGTATTTTTATTGCTTTCAGAGAGGGAGAGTGAGAGACAGAAACATCAGTGATGAGAGAGAATCATTGATTGGCTGCCTCCTGCATGCCCCACACTGGGGATCGAGCCTGCAACCCAAGGATGTGCCCTTGACTGGAATCGAACCATGACCTCTTGGTTCATAGGTCAACGTTCAGCCACTGAGCAAAGCCATCCACCCCTATCCCCCACCTCTTGATGCCATGTTGTAAGCCAAGCAAGTGGGAGGATGAATATTGGTGTAGCCATATTTCAGTCTTACAACACAGCACATAGAACAAAAGCAGGATATATAGGAAATAGTAAGCTGTTGTGATGATAAAGAATGGGAAGTCAGATTTAAATAGTGTCTTATTTGTGATACACATTTTGATGTAGTGAATTACATAAATCCCTCTTTTTCCTTAAGAGAAAGTCATAAAATATAATAGGCAGGCAGTTTATAGTTTTCTTGAAGTGCCTGTTTCTTTTAATGGTTCAGTTTTAGCTTTTAATCCCTTTGTCAATGCCTAGAATAAGGAGCATGGCACAAAATAATTGTTCATTCCAACAAATGGGGGTGAGGAATGGTATGGATCACTCTTAAAACTTGTATAATATCTGATATACAACTTCAGACTTTTCAAAAACATAAAATCCTCTTAAATGCTTTGCACTGTTTTGAATTTTAACCTTTAATAATCTAACAAAAGAGTAATATGAAATTAACCATCTCTCTGAGATACTTAAGCCACACCCACCAGGCAAGCCCCGCCCACCAGCCAATCAGAGCGGCTGCACGCAAATTAACCCAGCCAAGATGGAGGCTGGCAGCCATGTAGCAGGCGATGGGGTGGGCAGCGGCTCCACGGGGCCACCGTGTCCAATCAGCCGCTGCCCAGCGTGCCCGGTCAGAGGCAGGGCTTAACGGGGCTTCAGTGTCCAATTGGCCACCACCCGCCTCTAGGCGCCGTGCGTGTCCAGTCAGAGGCGGTGGCTCCGGGGGGCCACAGTGTACAATCTCTGACCGGGCATGCACAGCGCTTAACGCAGGGACTGACCTGGAGGATGCCTGCCACCCCAGCAACTCTGAGCCCGCCTCGGCGCTGGGGCCCGCCGGGGTCCAAAGCAGCGGAGACCTGGCCTACAGAGTGCCCGGAATCCGGGCAGCTCCGAGCCCCACCTTGGCGCTGGGGCTTCTGGGGTCCGAAGCGCAGAGACCCAGCCTGCAGGCTCCCGGGCACCCCAGCAGCTCCGAGCCCTAGAGCCTCGGAGGCACTGGGGCCACTGGGGTTACACCAGACACACAAATCTGCAGGAAACCTGTGGAAAGGGAGATAAACTATCATAACTTTATCTCCCGTTCCACAAGATGAGAAAACTGACCCTGATTTATTTAGTGATATGGCCCACACCTTTCTGCAAGCACAGCGTATGTTATGATCACTCTCAGGACAGTCTGGTCAGAATATTGTCTCCAGGGAATAACACTACTGTGGCAAATCATCTAAGAAAGGAAACAAGCTTTTGTTGGTTTATTCTGAAGGTCAGAGAACATGCCACCCCAACATATGCTGTGTTGTTATATTGATGATCTTGAGCTGCAGATGCTTGAAAAACAGCAAATGCAAGGAGAGGCTTTCACTAAAGGCTCCTGGTCTGCCTAAAATTGTTCCCCCCTACCCCCCAAAAGGTTCCCTTGATGGGAAAAGTGTCATCAGCCAGTGAAGACTGACTCCTGTCATAGGAGACTACAGGTTGACATCACACCCAAACTTTGTTACAAACTATCTCCCCCACCCCCATTCATCTTTCCTGAAACTCATGTACTCTCCTCTAAGAGGCCTAGATATCCCGTCCCCTTTCCCTAGGAAGAAGGTATTTAAATCTGGATTCTAAGCCACCCTGGGGAGTTATTCCTTTTTCCCTGGGATCTCCCACATGTTAATGAACTTTTTTCTCTTGGTAATCTGTCTTTCATTACAAGGGCCTCCACTAAGAACTCAGAAGGGTAGAGGAACACTATTTTTCTTCCTCCATAACTATCTAGGGAAATCAAGTCCCAGGCTAAATAGTGAGTTTGGTTCAAGTGCCAAGCAGTCCCGGCTGAGGGGAGGGAAGCTTCTAGGGGGAAATCAATGATATTGGCAGCAAAGTAGGACAGAGGGCACACGCATGGTTGCTGGTGGGAGTTTAAAGTGTTTCAACATTTCTGGAGGAGGATTTGGCAAAATTGATAGAAATGTTCAAGGTACATCCAAGAGTCTTCTAGGAATCTCATCTTTTGAGATAAAGCCACCAGTGCATAAGCCCTGGTCAGAACCCAGGATGCTACTGCAGGCTCCCCTTCCACAATAGGAAAACCTGCTAACAGCCTGCATTTTTAAGACAAGGTGGCATCAATACTAATAAAAAGGTAATACGCTAATTAGACTGAACATCTTCCAGACGACCTTCCGGACATCCTTCTGGACAAAGCCATGGTGGCAGGGCTGAGGCAGAGGCAGTTACAGGTTATCAGGCTGGCAGAGATCAGTTAGGGGGATCAGGCCAGCAGGTAGGTGAGCGGTTAGGAGCCAGTAGCCCCGAGGGTTCCCCAATTGGAGAGGGTGCAGACCAGGCTGAGGGAACCCCCCTGAGTGCACAAATTTTTGTGCACCAGGCCCCTAGTTTTGATTATAAGTGTGGGAGAGACAGTAATCTTCTGAGTGGTGAGTAGCAAAATTTTTCTTGATAGATGAAACATTGCCTGCTAGCTTACTCTGCTATATGATTACATTAGCATTCCTGTGTGGATTTGTTTACCTACAATCTGATAAATACTTTGAAAACTATACATAGTCTATTTATTTCTATCCAAAGCATATTACCAATTACAAAGATAAAGTTTATAATACTTGCTCTGACTCTGTTAAATATTCCTTAGACCAGTGGAATTACTGTCCCTTTTTTCATGTCACTTTTCATTCTGTGTGGAAGACCATGTTTCAGTCTTAAAACATTAGACTTTTAGAGTATTTGTTTTAGAACAAGTAAGATACAAATTAGGACTGAAGACTTACTAATGATTATGTTTTTTATTGATAGAACAAAAATAAAATAGCCTGGTCCATTAGAGGTTAGGGAGGTTCTTTTGTGGAACCTTGTTCTTTGACTTCCAGAAGAAAAGTGGTTAGATGCCTTGCTCGTTCTGTTTTCCTACTACATTCCTTGTTTATGGTACATTTTATCCTTTCTGTCACTCTGTATATAAGATAGCTCAGTGGTTTCTAATTTTTTAATGTGAAAGTACTATCCACTTCATAATTAGTAAATTGATAATTTTGAGGTCTATTGTTGAGAAAGTAAACTAAAAACAATTTATAGACTTTGAGTAGTGGATAAAACTTCTTTCCAAATGATCATAAAGACATATTAATGTAGTATTTTATTAGTATTTATTTCAATGTTTTTATTGATTTGAGGAAGAAAGTGTGGGGGAGAAAGAGAGAAAGATGTGAGAGACATCAATCGACTGTCTCCTGCACTCCCTACTGGGCATTTGGCTGAAACTTGGACATGTGCCTTATAAGGGAATCAGCCGTGCCATATTGGTGCGTGGGAGAGTGCTCAGCCAATGGAGCCACACTGGCCAGGGCAGTGTTCATTTATTTAAAATTTTAAAAAAAATATATTTTATTGATTTTTTTTACCGAGAGTAAGGAAGAGGGATAGAGTTAGAAACATCGATGAGAGAGAAACATCGATCAGCTGCCTCCTGCACACTCCCTACCAGGGATGTGCCCGCAACCAAGGTACATGCCCTTGACCGGAATCAAAGCTGGACCCTACAGTCCGCAGGCCAATGCTCTATCCACTGAGCCAAACGGGTTAGGGCTGTAGTATTTATTTTTATAAGCTAAGAACTTTTTATAATATCAACCAAGAACAGTAAAGCTTTTAGAATAATTTAAATTTGAGATAGGATTTGTTTTGTCATTCTGTTTTCTTAATTTTGTTTTGACAACTTAGTCAATAAAAATCTGACTTGCAGATATCTTTCAGCCTCCATACATACTTTAGTTGTACTGATTGAGAGCTATAAAAGAGTATTTCTAGTATAGACACTTTGTTTGAAAGAGGCCATTACTTAATTATCTTAATTATCTTTACTTCATATCACAAATGCAAAAGTGACCAGCCCCTTAAACTTAAGCAACAAAAGTTAATAGTGTTTCATGTTAGATCTTTAATTTGGAACCAGTCACCTGGCTACTCCCCTAGGAGAGGAGAGCATGCAGCAAGTTAACTTGTGAGTCTTCTTGGAAGGTGTTTAATTGGAAAAAGCATAAGGTATGTGACTGCAGACTAATTTTAAATGAATGGACATGTGGAAACCTAAATTAGGGTTGGGAAATGCCAGTGCAGACCTGCAACTTTACTAATCAATGTCTTCATAGTAATTGGACATCTTATATTTTAATTTTTTTGTGTGACAAGAGTAGATTATATTTGATTTCAAATTATGCACCCATATCCTCTTCAGGCCCCTGTTCTCAACTCTTCTTTAAAGTTAGACATTTTAGTAGCTTAGAAATCATTTCAGAGCAAGGGGGGAAAAGAGAAGGACCCAAAATTGCCCAGAAAAATTTACAACACAAATGAATTTCCTCACAGATAGCTGAAAAGAAAACTGCAAATAAAGCTGTCCCTATCCATGTGACCTCAGGATGAATTTTAAATTAAACAATTAACCTCAGAATAAAATAAAAATATTCCAGGTCACAAACATACTCTTTCCATTCCAGAGACATTTAAGCTTTTTCCTTCCTGCATACCGGGGGTAGGGAACCTTTTTTCTGCCAAGGGTCATTTGGATGTTTATAACATCATTTGAGGACCATACAGAATTATCAACTTAAAAATTAGCCTGTTATATTTTTGGCAGGGCTAGATCAATTAATTATAAGGCTCTTGGATCGGACGTTCCCTACTCCTGATATATACTCTAGATCAGTGTTTCTCAATCATTTGGTCTTAAGGACTCTTGCTTTTTTAAATATTGAGGAATAATGAATTATATACAGTAAGAATGTTTAAAAAGTTACTGAAGAATCCAGAGCTTTGGTTTTATTTTTTTTGTTAATCCTCAGCCAAGGATATTTTTCTAATTGATTTTTAGAGAGAATGGAAAGAAAGGGTTGGGGGAGAGAGAAACATTGATGTGTTAGAGACACATTTGTTGATTGCCTCCTTCATGTGCCTCAAGCGGACCAGGGATCAAACCTGCCACCCTGGTACATGCTCTTGACCAGGAATGGAACCCTCCGCTCTGTGGCGCGCTTCATCCACTGAACCACACCAGCCAGAGCCTAAAGAGTATTTTTTAAAATGTAAAATAACTTTCCCAGTTAAAGAAGTAGAAGTGACATTTTTTATTTTTAATATCTTTAAATGTCTGGCTTTACATCTAGTTCTCATCCATGCCTCTTGCAATGAATTAGTTTGGTTGAACTATGTGATGAAAACCTGTCCTCATACTGATACTTAGTGGGAAAGGAAGGAGTATTTTTAAAAAAAAAATAGATTTTTTTTAATTACAGAGAGGAACGGAGAGAGAGAGAGAGAGAGAGAGAGAGAGAGAGAGAGAGAGAGAGAGAAACATCACTGTGAGAATCATTCATTGGCTGCCTCCTGCACACACTGGGGGTTGAGCAACAACCCAGGCGTGTGCCTTGACTGGGCATTGAACCCTAATCATGGTCGATGCACAGCCACTGAGCCACACCGGCCAGGATAAGACCTTTTTTTGTAACTGAAGCATCGTGCAGGAATATTTTTGCTAGTTCTTGGGGCGCATTTGTTGTTAGACACAAATCAGTAAGCTTACTGAATAGGTTTAAATTCAGTTTAATTCTTAGATGTGAGCAAATAAGGTTGAAATGGTATTAGTGAATATTTTTAATTTTAGAAGAACGTGTGCTGAATTAATTGTGGTTGAAGCATGTTTGCAACTTGCAGATGATTGAGAAAAACAAATTACATACAGGCAGTATCAAATTGAGATTCATTTTTTTGTATCTGAAATTTTCTGTAATAAAAACTTGGGGGAGGGAAGCATATCCATTAATATAATACAATTTTTATAATTCACTGGTACTGAACTGCAAGCTGCTGTAGATAGCTTTTGATGGATTTAATCTGAAAATATTCTTTCCATTAACTGTTCTGTAATTGAAGCTATTTCCATGTAGTTTTTCTGTTGGGAAGATTTTTTTTTTTTTTAAAAAAAAGTGATTTGCTTTTAAAATGAAGGAGAAATTGTGTTACATTTCTTAAGATGTGACCTTTTAAGTATTTAAAATTATTCATTTATCACTAATAGAATTTTTGGTAAATAAAAAGGTTACTAACATGTCATACTTTGTTTAGTAAGTAAAAATAAAGGGGATTGATTGGCATTTTCAATTTTTTAAAGATTAGATTAAAAGACATTTTATTTGGACTTTGGCTAAAATCAGAGAAATTTATTGCACCCAGTTTTCTCTCTTCTGCTTTTTTTTTTATTTAGAAGGGAAAATACAGCCAAATATCCCAGTCTATTTGAGATGGAAAGAGGTAGGATGTGATGGCAGTTACATTCTTAGATTAATAAAGACACAAGGATGTCGGGTCATCTAGTGATTTGCAAAATTGTAAAGATAATCTTTTGATTCTGATATGTGTATGGCTGGAAACTATTGCTTCATTTTGTTTAGAACTATAGAAGGGATGAAAAGTGGTGATCTGTGTGCATATATATGTGTATGTATGTTTGGTTTGTTTTTTGTAGGGTATAGTTTTGGGGAGTTCATGACTGCCAAAAGTTGCTTAAATTACCCCATGGATATCTGGTTTTGAGGTACTAGCATTTTTTTTTTTTACACTTTGGTTTGTACTTTATTGCCAACTATATAATCTCAAGGAAATTATTTGTTACTTTCTAATGGAAAATATGGGTTAGTATGCTTTGTATGGGGCAGAATATCAAATGGTAACCTTAATTAAATATTTATAAGACCATATTCATGTTACTGAATTTCTAGGAATAACACAGCCTTTTTTCTTCTTTTGTAGCATAAGCAGTACTATAATGGATGTAGACAGCACAATTTCCAGTGGGCGTTCAACTCCAGCAATGATGAATGGACAAGGAAGCACTACTTCTTCAAGCAAAAATATTGCCTATAATTGTTGTTGGGACCAGTGCCAGGCTTGCTTCAACTCTAGTCCAGATCTGGCAGATCACATCCGTTCCATACATGTAGATGGTCAGCGAGGAGGGGTTTGTTTTGTCATTTCTTTTTTTTGCTCCCTGCGTTCATTAGTTTTACTAATTTATAATTGATAGGCTTTTTTCCCTCCTTAAAGTAATTGGGGATTATTTTTATGTAGGCTTTATTTTTCCAAATTTTTTGCCCCACCTTTTATTTGCAAATTTCCACTTGATGCAATCAAATTAAATAGAACATATGATGTGCTCTTTAATTTGCTCTTAGGTATATTAGACTTTCTAAAGTGTAGTTGGAATATTATAAATGAATACAGTGTATTCCAAAGTTCTAATGGTTTCAGTTGAGGACATTTAGGAATTGACACTGTTAACAATTTCTGTTAGGTTGGTTTTGAGTTATCCCTGATGCTGAAATTAACTGGAGAAACCACTGGTATCACGATTAGTGTATACAATCCTATTAAATGAAAATCTGCATTTAGTATTTGTGAGTGAAAACTGATCATCTTTTCCCAGGTCTTATCAGAGTTGATTTAGATAAAAAATTCTGATTAGTCAGTATGACTTACATTCTTTTAGGAATACATTTATACATTGTGTCAGTTCTTACAGTTTTTTAAAAAAATATATCTTTATTGATTTCAGAGAGGAAGGAAGAAGGAGAGAGAGAGAGAGAGAGAGAAACATCCATGATGAAAGAGAATCATGGATCAGCTGCCTCCTGCAAGTTCGTCCGTCCGTCCCCCCATCCCCAGAGATTGAGCCCACAATCCAGGCATGCACCCTTGACCTGAATTGAACCTGGGACCTTTCAGTTCGCAGGTTGATGCTCTATCCACTGAGCAAAACCAGCTAGGGCAGTTCTTAATAGTTTTATTGGATAGTAAATAAAGAGCTGAGCTAATTAGGTGAGCCAAAGTGGAATGGAGCAAAATATTTATAAAGTTTGTACTATATATACTATTTTCAGCTATATCTAGTTTTGTCTTGAATAATTACTATGTTTATTTCTAGGGATTAATGTTACATTGTAAATATTGATAGTTTATTAGGCCACACATTTTCCATCACCCTGCCATCACTGTTGAGATATACTAAAACGGTTAAAATCATAAGGGTTTAAGTGAGTATGCAGATGTTTCCAAGGTTATATTGATAATTAGATTTTTATTATTCATCTTTTACCAAAAAAACATATCTAATCTAATAAAAGAGTAATAAGGAAATTAACCACCACTCCCAGACACCTATGCCATGCCCACCAGCCAATCAGGGTGGCTGTATGCAAATTAACCCAGCCAAGATGGCGGCTGGCAGCCACGGAGCTAGAGCATACAGGAGGCTTCTGTTGCACCAGTGATGGAGGAAACTGCCTGCATAGACTGGCTGGGCCTCTGCTCAAGGCAACAAAGTTTCAATTATAGAAGCCACGGAGCTGAAGCAAACAGGAGGCTTTGTTTCACCAGTGATGGAGGAAACTGCCTGCCTAGGCCGGCTGTGGCCTTCCGCTCAAGGCAACAAAGTTTCAAATATAGAAGATAAATAACCCCCAGAAACCTGATTCCAGCCAGCCTTGCTGGGACTTTGGGTCAATGGGAGCTGTGGGCAGCCTGAAAACGGCCCTCAGCCCCTTACTCAGGCTGGTGACACCCCCATGGGGTGAGGGTTCCCACTGAGGGGCTTTGCCAGCCTGCAAACAGCCATCAGCTCCTCACCCAGGCTGGCCAGGCACGCCAGCAGGTGGACATTCCCCAAGGGATCCCAGACTGCAAGAAGGCACAGACTGGGCTGAGGGACACACCACCACCACCACCACCCCTCACCCCAGTACACAAATTTTTGTGCACCGGGCCCCTAGTAATCATATAAGCACCCCTAACATATTTACCCGTGATGTTACATTTAAAAACTTCTTTTAAGAAGTATTTGCTGTTGTCACTATATGTTGTAATGTGTTAGTCTTTTGAATGCTCCAGCTTGATAAGTAAACATTTGTCTTATTATTAGATTTAATATATATGGTGTCTGGGTAGATACCAGATGGTGTATTAATGAACTGCTTCATCGTATGGTTTTTTACTATTTAACCATCTCAGTGGTTAGGCAACTTTGGTAACATGTTTCTCCTCACCATACCTGCCCCTCCCCAATCAGGTTTTTGGTGAGTTTTTTTTTTTTAAATATATTTTTATTGATTTCAGGGAAGAAGGGAGAGGGGTGTGTGTGTGTGTGTGTGTGTGTGTGTGTGTATGTGTGTGTATGTATAGAGTAATATATATATATAGAGAGAGAGAGAGAGGGGGGGGGGAGAAACATCAATAATGAGAGACAATCTTTGATCAGCTTTCTCCTGCAAGCCCTAAACTTGGGATTGAGCCCACAACGCAGGCATGTGCCGTGACCAGGAATCGAACCATGATCTGGTTCGTAGGTCGACAACTCAGCCACTGAGCCATGCTTGGCAGGGCTGAGAATTTTCTTAACCAAGTTGATTTTCTAGTCATTACTGAGTTGCCTTTTGTAAGTCAGTGCTTGATGTCACTTGGTATATATCACTACAGTAGTCTTTTGAGCCATGGCATGATGCTTTTTAGTAACTTGACTTAGCAGGTATGTTAAAGATTCTGAGCTATGTAGAAGATCCCTGGTTTCTCTTAATAAATGTGGAAGAATTTCACATTCTAAGTCTTGATTTTACAAGTTGAGTTGGCACACAGCTTTATGAGAATGTTTTTAGCTTTTTACAGATTTGTATAAAAATTGTTACTTATAGATTGAATGTATCATGTAGTCACTGCAACTATATGAACCTTATTTATTTTTTAATATATCTATTTTTATTTTCAGAAAGGGAAAGGGAGCTAGAGATAGAAACATGAATGATGAGAGAGAATCATTGATTGGCTGCCTCCTGCACACCCCTCCTGGGAAATGAGCCCACAACCTGGACATGTGCCCTTAGCGGGAATCAAACCCAGGACCCTCCAGTCTGCAGGCTGACACTTTATTCACTGAGCAAAACCAGCTAGAGATAATGTACCTTATTGATAGTATAGAGCTAGACATGAAATCTTGTTAATCTAAACTAATAAAAGCGAAATATTAAAATTAACCGTTTCTCCGAGACAG
>PVJC01048364.1:0-12579 GCA_004026665.1 Murina feae | reverse complement strand
AAAAAAAAAAAAAAGAATACCAAGCGCATAAGAGGAACCAAGAGAGCACAGAGCGGCAAGTTTCTTTGTTCAGGGAAATAAATATCCCAAGCCTTCCCACACTTGCAGGGACCACACCCATTCTGATCAATAACCTGTTCCCAGGCGTGACTGGCAGACAAGTACCTTCCCTACGGCACACCTCCTTCACTGGGCATGTGTCTATTCTCCTCCCTGTTCCATCCCGTCCCAGGAGATCTGCAGGAAACAGACCGGGGGCTCCCTGGGGAGTGCAAGGCTTTAGCTTCCTGGTGAAGCTGCCAAAAAACATGCCTGTAATATTTGGCCTTCCCTTAGCTCCTTCCCTGTTAGTAATAACTAGGTTAATTACAGTGGTATCAGCATGAGTTTCTTTTTATTGGATGCATTTAAAAAATTCAGGAGAGAAAATAATTCTCATTTGTCAGAAGGAATAAAAGGGTCTAAAAATTCTAGGATTTGCAAAGCCAGAAGAGGCAGCAGCACCTCATCCCAGCTGGTGAGTGATTAAAATATACGGCTTTTCCCCCCTCATTTCTATCTGAATTTTGTTTCTCCCACATTTGTCTTAGCAATATTTGACATAGTGGGTCATTCCTTCAAAACACTTTCTTCACCTCACTTTCAGGTCGCTCCGCCTTCCTGTTTGCCCTCCTTTCTCACTGATCACTCATTTAGTTTCCTTTATGGTTGTTCCCAACCTCCCCGATCCCCAAACATTGTAGGTCCACCAGGCTTTGTCCAAGGACATCTTCTATATCTATACGTACACTTACTCCTTGGTGATCTCATAGCTTTCCAATGTCACAGATACACTGACAATTTCCAACTTCAAACCTCAAAATTCTAGCTGCCTACTTGACATATCTACTTGTCTTATGAATGAACATATGAAGCTTTCTGTGTCCAAAATTGAATGCATGCCAAACAAACAAACAAACAAACACCTAACCTTTCAAAACCTGGTCTTCCAACAGGCTTCTCATTTTAGTAAACGGATATCCCCTCCTGGTTTCAGTGCTCTAAATCTTCGTGAACTATTCATCTCCTCTCCTGTCACAGCCACATGCAAGCCATTAGCAACCCAATTAGCTGTATTTTTCAAAATACAGAGAATCTGACCCCATCTCACTACCTCTTTCATTAATACTTAGTGTAACACCATCATCTCTTCCCAGAATTACTGTCAGAACCTCTTAACTTTTCTACCTACTTCCCCCTCAACCCAACTCCCTTACCAGCCTCCTAGAATCTAGGCCCAACACAGCAGATAAACCAGTTTTTTGAAAACAGGTCAGACCACGTCACTTTCCCAGACCCTAAAAGTGATTCCCAGATGACTTAGAGAACGGGCCATGCCCTCTCAATGACTTACACAATTTTGACTTCATCATTTGTTCTCAACCCTTCCCTTCTCTTTCTCTGGAATAGGCTTTCCTCTCTCCCTTGCCTTCTTCAAATTGCTGCTTAAATGTCATCTTCTGTGTATTTTCTTCACTATGGTATCCCCAGCACCCAGGAGAGTGTTTAGAGCATAGCAGATTTCCATTATATGTTTGAAAGTCTACACACCCAGAGAAAACATACTTAATATCAACCCTCTTTCTCATAGATTGAGAAGATGTTAGCCTACCAGATATCAGACTGAATGCAGGCTCCTCGTGACTAGATGATATCTCAGAGTAAGATAGCTTGTCCAAGGCAGCACAGTGTCTGTGGGCAGCACAGTGTCTGTGGGCTAAAGCAGAATCCATTCAAAATACTACACACATACGCATATACATATGCACATACATACGGGGGTGGGAAAATGTAGGTTAACAGTTATAATACAAACAAATAATACAATAAATAATAATACAAGAATAAACTCTGCCCCTAGCCGGTTTGGCTCAGTGGATAGAGCGTCAGCCCATGGACTGAAGGGTCCAGGGTTCAATCCTGGTCAAGGGCAAATTCCTTGGTTGCAGGTTCCCCAGCCCTGGTCAGGGTGAGTGCAGGAGGCAACCAATTGATGTGTCTTTCTCACACTGATGTTTCTCTCTGTCTCCCCGCTCCCTTCCACTCTCCCCCTCCCTTCCACTAAAATGCCAATGGAAAAATATCCTTGGGGGGAAATTGATAAACCAAACAAACAAACAAAAAAAATAAACTCTGTGTTTCAGGTACTCACAACTGTAAACCTACTTTTACCCACCCCTGTATATGTGTATTCACACATGCGTATGTACACACATATGTCTGTGTGTGTGCATGTGTATGTACATAACTAGTTTCTAAACATCTTAAGAACCAACTTGCTCTGAGTGACCTTTCAACAACAGGTAGCAACCCCTCAGGTCCTTGATTTCTCTATAAAATCAACATAGAGGCTAGAATCAATAATCCCTAAAAATACCTACTTTTCCTTCCAGGACTAAAAATAAGGTATCTATTCTATATTCCAACACATGCTTCAGAGTTCAATACAAAGATGGGCAAATATTACTCTTTGGATCACCTCAAACATGTCACGAGGCCTGCATTTGGCTCAGCAAATCAGCTACTGATGGTCCTGCTCTTTCTACAGTGTTTGCTTCTGACACCAGAAAATTTATTCTTCCCAATATTTCAAGATTCCCCACACTCCTGTTTTAAGATCATTTTATAAATTGCCCTGCACTAGTTTTAAGATTAGATTTCCATTTCAGAATTCATACTGCAGTTTAAGGAAAACTAAATCCTTTTACAAATCATGCAAATATCATCATGGCTTAATGTAGCCATGGACTTAGTCTACCAGCTAACAGCATCGCACAGATGCTACGCTCTGATAGACAGGTACTTAACATTACTTGGAAGATCTGGATCTGAAATCTTATCATTTTTGCTATTAGACTCCTTCACAATAAAATGGGAACCATAATTCGGAGCTAAAGGAGACATTTTAGTCACTTCTCTTGCTGTTCATAATAGTTTGTGGGTTTTTTCATGTTGCCCATTCAGTATGCTTTAGTTAAACGTACTTGGGTACCAGTGAGTTCAAACTCAAGCGTATTTTTCTTTAACCGGGACGCTTCCTGTAGACGCCTAGGTTTCATTTAGAGTTAGCCACCCGAGCAGACCGAGCCAGAGTCCATCCAGCAGTGCCGCCGTCCTGCACATAAATCCCCTTCATACACTGCTGGCCATGAACACTGCTGTGTTGGAATCAGTGACCTAGAAATGCACAGCCACTGCAAGCGAGCTGAAATAAACAAAATTCTCTTGCACCCTGTAGTTGACGTGGTGGTGTGTGCCCAATATGCTCAGGGCCTAAAAAGAAAATGGGAGGTGGGTATCCATTTGTCCCAGTTCTGGACGCTATCGAGTAATTATAAATCAGTGTCCCTGGTGTGAACAGAATACATAAAGCTCAAAATGGTGCTCCTTTGGGGAACATTATATTCATTTTATAGCCACTCCAAACACATAAAGAACACATCCTGCCTTTCATTAGTCTGGGCAAACAACCCATCAAACTCTCTCAGTTGAACTAGTGGAAACATTTTACTCTAATACACTGTTTGGTGTTTCCACCTTTAAGGCTCAAACATTTCCTGTTACATGCACTCATGCACTGCTGACATCCACATCTTTGTGTATTCCTTTGTCATATCAGGGTCATCTCAGCTAACCGGTAAACAATCTATATAGGGCTGCAGCAGGTTGGAGAAACACGCTGATAGAGCTGGTAAACAGGAATTGAGAAGTTCGTTTTCTGTGAACTAGTGAAATCCACTTAATGTTTTACTTCCCTTTTACTGTTCTTAAGCATTGCCTTTACATATCAAACACACACTAGTTTGCTGCATTTCTCTGGCAGCCAGAGCCAGAAGGAAGTAAACATACAAGTTACTCCATTATTTCACTGCCTTCCCCTATATCTCTAGTAATTGATCCTAAAAGAATCAATTCTGGGAATTTTACTATATGTGGTTCTGAGAGGAACCATAGCCCACAGACTTTCTCCGTCTGTTTGCCTTTTTTGTTTTATAGGCAAGTTAACCTCCAAAGAGTGGGCTTTTTCCATGGACCCAGTAGTGCCCTACAGCATCCTGAAGACATTTTACCGTTGGCTTTTTTATTATTATTTAATTTTATACATATGGAAATATTGCCCCAAATTCGTTCTATTTTCTTAAAGATATTTGGTCATGTTATTCCTGTCCTGTCTTCTTTAGTGCAGATCTTGAGTAGGAATTACATAAATATTGAAAGAATGGAGGGAGGAGTGAACCCATTGTATGTCTTTTTGACTTCTGGAATGTTCTGTTTCTAGTTTCCTTCAGGGAACACTCTGCTTTCCTCACTGGTTGTGTGTGCATGTGTCTGTGTGTGTGTGTGTGAGCATATATATATATATATATATATATATATATATATATATATATATATAAATTATTTCACATTCTACCTCTGACTATAGCCTGCCTCTAATCTGCAGAACTCCCTGCATCTTATCTTGGGTGGCAGGCTGCCAGCCTCCTCATCCCTGGTTACAGCCAGCCCTTTCTAGAGTCTTCACCCAGCTTCTTCCCAGGTTCCAAAAGCAGAAGAAGCCACATCCTGGATAACTGGAGATTCAAGTGAACTATGAAATGAGCTCATTAGGTAACGGAAATGAGAGCACTGGAGAGAGGGAAAGAAGCTATAAAAATAGTTCCTATAAAACTTTTATTAGATGCAGTCCTCACTATGCTAATACTTTGTCATTGTATAGCCTTCTTGCCCCCAAATTATTTTTTGCAGCTATCAATTAATTAAAGCTCATAATATTTTGAGCCATATCACTTGATTTAGTTTGTGCCAACTATCTTGGAAATATCAACTAAACCAAATGAGTTTTATGAGCCATATTTCTTTCTTTTTTTTAATATATTTTGTATTGATTTCAGAGAGAAAAGGAGAGGGAGAGAGAGAAACATCAATGATGAGAGAGAATCATCGATCAGCTGCCTCTTGCATGCCCCCTACTGGGGATCAAGCCCACAACCTGGGCATATGCCCTGACAGGGAATCGAACTGTGACCTCCTGGTTCATAGGTCAATTCTCAACCACTAAGCTACACTGGCCGGGCTACTAGTCATATTTCTGAAGTAATCTGGACCAAGCCTCAATTTCTCACTTCCAAAATTATATCCCTATCAATGCAACAGAAGAGTAGACTGGGGAAAGGAGACATACTCCTATCCTGTATGTGTCAAAACAGGATTCAGAGTCTTTAAATGCAATCAGAAAGGACAAAGAGCCCTGTCAACCAGGTAGGAAAACTTAAAAACATTTTTATTCTCAAATAAACATAAAAGGTTTTTTCCCTTAAAATTTAAGAAAAAAGACTATAAGTAAATCATTCGTTTTACTGCATAGATAATTGTCCCATAAGAACAATTATATATAATCTTCCAAATGTCGTGTCCCCCTCCACCATGCAATAACCCCACTTAATTAAAGTCGCTATCATTGATTTTTTAAAATACTTCTTTAAGAAATAGAAACATGAACCCAACACATAAATAGCTAAATCTGGATGACTGAAATGTGTTTAAAATGTTGAGACCCTATTTACATTTTAATAAGACATTTTCTCAGTGCAGGTCTTAGATAAATCTCCACAGAGATGCCAACTAGGACACAGAATTAAGAAGAAAGAAGCACCCTTGACAATTTGGGGGGGAAAGGAAAGATAAGCAGAGTGCTGTTTAATAGAAACAGATGTGATGTAATTCTTTTAAGAAGAAAAAAGCAGCACAAATATAACATAGGAGGAGGAGAAATGGCTTCAGACACATATAATGCAAAAGCCTGGGGAGCTTTGAGAGCTCATGCTAAGAATGAGTTCATGACTCAGACTCTCTTCTGATTCACAGTCCGACCACTGGGGTGTTATGTGGATAACTTGAAGAAAGACATGGTGTTGAGCATAATACGTTATTTATAAGACAGATTAACAGGAATTTCTGAACATGGCAATGGAGGGACAAAAAAGGGAGGATTTTTTCAGCCTAAAAATGCATAAATTAGATATACAGTCACAGATATGTATGCTGGTTGGCACATCTCTAATCTATGGCCTGTAATGTAACAACTGTTTAATGCTTTAGCAGGAAGGATTTGAATAAGCCTTAAGGGAAACCTATTGACTAAAGTTTAAGCATTAAAATATGGTAATGGTATTCATGACCACCTCTACTTCTGCAATGCTTGGCACAGGTTGCAGGAGTATAAAATAGGCCTGGAGTTATAATGCCACCATCAACGGATGCATGGTTAGCAGTTAAATAATAAGGATAATTTGGGGGAAAGTTGGTAGAAGCAAATGTCTCCCAGTATATATTGAGCCAGAGCAGCACCTCCTCAAGGATATTCTCTCTACCTCTGAGGAAATATTTTTCTTCCTGCATCAAACAATGACCTAACTGCAGCCATTTTTCAATAGAACCAGAGTGTCAATCCAGAGGAACTACATTGTTCCTTGAAACTTTGCAGGAGGCCAAACCTTTGAACTGGGCTCAACCAGGATTGCTTTACAAACAACGGTTTGTTAAATCAGCAAGAACTCGAATGTCCCAATCACAAGACTGATGACTGTTGACCTCCTATCTGACTAGAAAAATCAGTAACCAATCACATATAGCCAAGAGTAGCTCAGCTTGTCAACCCCAATAAAAATATTTTTCTTCTTTTTAGGTAATTATTCTTTTCCTTTTTCTCATAAAACTCCTTGCTTTCACCCTATAATCAGGACATTCTTTGGCATTCTGCCTGAATCTGTCTTCCCAAATGCCGTTCTTTAATCCCAAATAAGCACTTGTTGCCGGACATTTCAGGATTTTTTTTAACTTTAGGTTAACACCTGTGTTTTATGTTTTCCCTGACTTTAAGGAACTGAGGCTAAGTGACTCTCCACTTTGCTCTTTAGAGAAAAAAGAGATGAGCAGAGATGGTGTCAGGGAAAACCTTTATCTGGGGAAGATTTAGAGGCAGAGGTATGCAAATCTTTCCTAAAAGTGAAGAATAAAAATCAGAGATTCTATGTCCTGTAAATCTTGACCCTCAAACCCTATGTCTCAGGCAAGAACTTAGAACTCTAAACACATCTCTCAAAGCCAAACCACATCACTGATGGCTATTACAAAAAAATAAAATAAAAAACTGTGAAAAGCATCACAGTGATTCACCTAATCCCAGTGATTCAACTAATCCAAGGCTGTGATTGCTTAGAATAACTCTCCATTTAAGTTAAGTAAAATGTCTCTACCAAATTCATTCTACGAAGTTGTGACTACAGAGTGATACAAAAGTAGCCTCATTCAGCTGGACACAGGAAGGATGGCAGAGCTGCATAATGAGGGATATATTCTCCATCTGAGCCATGCTCTCTGACTCATTTCTGTTGTTGTTAATCCTCACCAGAGGATATTTTTTCCATTTATTTTATTTATTTATTTATTTTAGAGAGTGGAAAGGAGAGGGGAGGGGAAGAGAGAGAGAGAGAAAGAAAGAGGTAAGAAGACACATTGATTGGCTGCCTCCTGCATGCACATCTACTAGAGCAGGGCATCGAGCCTGTAACCCAGGTACATGCCCTTACTAGGAATTAAACCTAGGACCTTTTGTGCTTGAGGGTCATGCTCTAACCAGCTAGCAACATTCGCCAGGGTGCTCTCTGCCTCTTAATGTAGGCACAGTGAGTCAAGTATTTAGAAGGAAAGACAACAGCAGGGTCAAGCAAACTGAAAAGTTCCCTGAGCTAACAAGTGAAGCAAATTATAGATGAGTAAAGACTTTAGAACAAGCAAATTTATTTTTTTTAATATTCAAGTTAACTTTGAGTATACATAGATTCAGAGTAAATTCTCTATGTGTAATAATTATTACTGGTTATTATAGTAAGGTTTAGAAATGCTAAAAAATTATTGTAACATCCACATAAAATATTGGGTTAAAAACTTCATCCATACTTTTTAAATATATAGTGAATCTTATCTATTATGAAGTGAGATGTGGGTATTCAGAGTGGACCAAACTAGGCAAAGAGCACCTTTCCTACAATCTGTATTAACAGTGATTATCTCTGTCATTTGGGTTTTTCTTCTTATAAATATTCTGAGTTGCTTTGAACAGGTCTTCATATTTCCATAGCAATTTATTTAATTAATTTTAGTGTATATTTGCTGTGCCTATCACTTTGATCATAAGTAGTTGCAGAGAAAGCAAATGGCATTTAAGATGAGAGTCTTTTCACAAGACACACACACAGACCAGTTTTAATATTCAAGGTGCAAAGTCACTTTTCCCTAGGGTAATGGGAGTAAGAATGGAAAGGGTTCCTTAGATAAGACATATTGGAAAACAAAAGGCAGGGGGTAGGGTGATGAAAGAACATCTCTGTGACTTCTGTGCCTGGAAGCAAGAGCTGCTGGGAGGTGGGAGGAGAGAGGGAAGAGAAGGTAACAAGGTGGGTTTTGGATATCCCCACTCAATGGCTGGACAAGAAGCTACCACCCAGAGGCCTGAGGCTGCCAGTCTCTGATTAACAGAAAGCTAGGAGAATAAGAGGTTCCTGCAAATGGAGAAGTGCTTGAAACCATGAGAGATTCAGACCAATGGGCCTATTATCACACAAAATGAGACATTGCAACATCATGGCTACCACGTAAAGAGATTTTCCCTTATGTTTACACAGTCTAGGGAAATCTAATAATTTAACACTTGACTGCATATGTGCAATATACGCACCTTGGATTAGCCTATTCAAGAAACTATCATTTCTATTTGCACCTCTTTTCCGCTTCTTCCTCTCTGTTTCCAATAACAATCTCATTCTGAAGTTCAGTCCCAGAACAAGAGCTGTGCCCAGAAGACTTGCCTAATTCATATTCTCCACATAACGTGTGGGAAAGTGGCCGGAATGATTGAAACACATTAAATACCTGTTGTGGTTTTAGAAATCACCAAGGAAATATCACATATAGAACTCTCACCAAATATTTCAATTTAGTAGTGACAAGTACATGCTTCTTATCAAAATGGATTTTCTTTTCCTGGAGAGATACTTAAGCCAGGATTTCTCATTCATATTCATCTTTCTTCAAAAATTAGTGGCTCTTAAGAAGTTGTGCTGATCAAGTGGGAAAGGACCTTTGATATGGGCTAGTTTATTACTACTCTTGTCACCTCCCTTCCCTAGCTCAGTGGAGAGCTGAGTGAGCTCCATGTTGCTAAGCAACTCCGAAAAGATTTTTTTAATCTTATTAACTAAATAATTCTGAAGGACACTTGGACAAAATGGACATAGCCTACCCAAACCAGGCAGGGTAAATACTCACAAACAGCAAGCAGGAGAACAGTATGAAGACCAATCACACAAAAGAGCTCAGTGGAGCTGTTCATACAAGCAAGATTTCTGACCATTTGCAACAACATGAATAGATCTTCAAGGCCTTATGCTAAGTGAGATCAGTCAGATAGAGAAAAACATACAATATTCCCTTGAACAACATAGGTTTGAACTGCGCAGGTCCACATGGGATTTTTTTCATAACATTTTTTAGATATTTCCTTACTACCATGAAGCAATAGAATCTATCACACTCCACTACCAGTTGTTCTCTGTGTTGCCTCATGGAGTTTCAGCCTACATATTTGAAGTTTACTATTCAACAAGTTCAAAAAGACCCCCTATTCTGATTTCTGGAGCCACTTTTTGCATAACTTATTTTTTTCTACTACTCTGCTCTGAAAATTTCACCTACTTCATCTTCCCCCAATTCAAGTAATCTCTGTCTTCTCAACTCAATAAAAATGTTGTGCCCTGCCTGGTTGTCCTTTTCTCTGCCATGGTCCACAAAGGATCCCCAGGTGATTGTAACCAGAGCATCTGAAGGGCTCACATCATTTATTATCCTTTTCCCTGGATCACCATCTTTCACTGTCTATTGCCAAATTTCAGGAAACAGTTGCTTCATTTTTTTCCCCAATTTTTCAAATTTTTACAGCAAGAGGACAAATCTAATACCAATTACTTCAACATAACAGGAAGTGGGAAATCTACAGTTTCAGTGGGTAAGAAAATCAGGACAACTTGAATGGGTACTTCTAACTCATGATCTCTCACAAGGTTGCAGTTGACATGTTGGCCAGGACTATAATAATATGAAGTCTTATGGGGCTGGAGAATCTATTCCAAAGTAACTTACCAATGTGGATGGCAAGTTAATACTGGTTGTTCAAGGAAGTCATAGTTACTCACCTCCTGGATTGTGTTCTATCAGACTGCTTGAATGCTTTCATGGCACAACAGCTGGCTTCTCCAGGAGCAAGTGATCCAAAAGCTACCTATCTATGCTTTCTATGACCATTAGCACAGCTAACAGTGAATCTGAAGAGCGGCAGTGAAGGATTGAATAAAAGACAGACAAGAGGATACAGCTGGGGCTGGGTATATCTCCTGTGCCTGGATGAGGACACAAAAGACCCAGCCTGCAAGCCAATGCTTTATTTTATAGTCTGATTAAAACACGGGTAGATTAACATGTATACAAATGTTTTTGTTTTGGCAACACTTGCTGTACCTCCCACAGCCCATTAGCTACTTATGAAGGAATTAGGGAGGGCTACAAGGCCAGGCTTAATTATGCTAGGAGAGCTCTGCCCTTCAGGCTGGGACTTGTTTGTGGCCCTGCCACAGATCAGCCTGGGGCTGCTCCTTACTCACCAACACACATAAAACACAAGGAAACACATAAATGATGAATTACTGATATTCTTTTTAGTTCAAACCACACTGTATTGCATTCTCAGCTCACAGAAGAACCATATCCAACAAATTCTTCAATGATTTATTATGAAAAAAGCTAACCAACATTCAGTTTAGTAAAAATAAGTGCAACCCCCAGAAATCTGATCATCATCTCGAGATATACTGTCTTCTTTTCCTAAGAAAGTTGTCACATTATTTCAGAGATTCTAGTTAATGATCTTCCCCAAGACTCTCAAGTGGGCCTAAGAGGATTTTGATTGGCACACAACATCAGTGCCCTCAGATAACTAGAGCCCTGATACAACCAAACTCCCTTTACACATCTCAATGTACTTGTCTGTCCCTGCTCCTCTTTCCCACAAGGCTGAGCCAGCAGCCTCTTTCTGAGAGTTCTGCCATCCCATGCCACCACCTCAAAAATATAATAAGGAAAGAAAACCCTTTCTAATGAGGGGTATGCCATGTACTAAGAAAAAGATGATCAAGCAGATTCTGGCTTCTCAGATGTGGTCCATTTAAAGGGTAAGGGGGCCTTGGCTTCTAAGTGAAGACAACTTGCAAGTCACATAACATTTTAAAAGACATGCATTTTCTATGACTTTTTATGTATTCATTCCACAAAATTCATTTCTCTTGCAAGTATATAAGACCCATAGTTCTTAGCAATAAATTTAGCATTTAACATGCAGAAGTCTAAGATAGGAAGTCAACAGAGAGGAGAGATTCACACAAAATTTTTCTGGCTCACACAATTATATTCTACATATAGTTCCCATTTAGCTTGTCTTCATAAGAATTAGAGCAATAAACAGATGCAAAGTCTAGCAGTCAGTTCACAAGCATTTACTCCTGCCCACTTTGTATCATTCGCTGTGCAGGATGCTGGAGATATATTAAGCTGTCCGCTTTCAGGAACCATAGACTAGGCAATCTGCACACAAGTAACATACTTCAAATTATTCAGTATACATTTAATTACACCACTATGTGATAGACTCTCTGTCAGACGGGGAGGTTTCAAAGTATGAGAAAAGGATCCTAACTTTAACATGGCCCAAACACAATAAACCAGAATTGGTCAAGGGACATTGAGAGAGACATTAATACAATTTCTATGGCTTAAAATATTTGCATAGTATATATTTTTGGGGTGATAGTCCGAGATTTGATAATTATGAAACACCATACAGATTCTGTGTTAAGATGTTTTTGAAAATGAAGAATGTCATTTGTCAGCCTTATTTGTGCTCTCATTAATTCACTGGCATTTATAATGAAAATTTGTAAATACTTCTCTAAACATCTCATGATCACACCCTTCTTTAGAGTCTTAATTCTCACAATCTACAGCTGTGATCTCTAATAAAGCAGCTATTTAAATTTAAATTTATATTAGCTAAAAGTAAAAACTTAAATTCACTTCCTCAGTGCTACTATTATCATTTCAAGTTCTCAATAGCCATTGTTTTGTAGAATATTTCCATCATCATAGAAAGTTCTATTGGACAGAACTGGTTTATTAATGTCTAACATGAGAAAATAATCTTCCAACCCAAGTCATGTTGTGTTTTCCAAGCATGTTTCCATAGCATTTCATTTATTTCTTTTTATTGACAAGTAACGTTTTGGACTCAAGTGGATAAGCTCAATATTAATCACTTTATAGTTATCAAAATAGTAACTTATTACTAAACATGTCCCTTATACTAAGTCCATTCTCTACCATATAGCACCACCATGTGAGGACACCATAATCAAAGTAACACTATTTTTTTTT
>PVJC01048363.1:0-12546 GCA_004026665.1 Murina feae | reverse complement strand
AATGAAGGTAAAACAGTATATAAAACTCTTTTGAAAACAATGTGATTATTTCTGAGCTTGGCCAACTTAGAATGCTATCAAATTGGAAGTATTAATTACCAAGTAAAGAAAATTCTCAGAAAAGGAGATTGAATTAGAGAGGACTCTAACAATGTAAATTCTCTTGGATACCATGAAAACTGAGCCATTGAAGAGAGTAAATTTGCCCAGTTGGAGTGGCTCAGTGGTTGAGCACTGACCTATGAACCAGGAGGCCACGGTTCGATTCCCAGTCAGGACACATGCCAGGATTGGGGGCTCAACCCCCAGTAGGGGGCGTACAGGAAGCAACTGGCAATAATTCTCTCTCATCACTGATGTTTCTCTCTCCCTCTCTTTTCCTCTCTGAAATCAGTAAAAATACATTTTTAAAGAAAAAAAAGAAAAAGAATAAACTTAACTAACTTAAAGAATTATGTTGCAGGGGGGAATATGCTTCTAAAGAATGTTCTAGAGCTTTTAGGATTTTCTTAGTCCTAAAGGAAACTATATTTAATGGTTATTTTTTAAAGCATGTTGGCAAATATATGAAAAAATTGGAGCTCATGTGTGTTGTTGATAGAAATGTAAAATGCTGCAGCTGCTGTGGTTGATAGTATGGCCAATTCTCAAAAAATTAAGCCTACAATTACCATATGATCCAGCAATTCTATTTCTGGGTATAGGGACTTGAGTAGATATTTGGACAGTAATGTTCATAGCAGCATTTTTCTAGTAGCTAAAAGGTGGGAAGCAACCCAGGTATCAATTGACAGATAAATGGATAAAAAAAATGTGGCCCATTTATACAATGGAATGTTATTCAGCTTTTAAAAAGAAGGAAATTCTGACACGCACTGCAACATGGTGAACCTTGAGCCATTATGCTAAGTGAAATGTGCCAGTTGCAGAAGAACAAATGCTGTGTAATTCCATGAGGCCTAGAGCAGTCAGGATCATAGAGACAGCAAGTAGAATGGTGGGGGCCCAGGGCTGGGGGGGCGGGGCAGCATGGAGGGTTCGTGTTCAGTGGGTATGGAATTTTAGTTGAGAAGATGAAAAAGTTCTAGAGGCAGATGTTGGTGATGGTTGCACAACAGTGTGAATGCACTTAATGACCCTGAACTGTACATTCAAAAATGATAAAAATGTATGTTACATACACGTTACCACAGTGAAAAACATTACAAAGAAAAAACAGGCTCAGTATTCTCTTTGGACTGGAGGTACTAGCCTTTTCTATTCCTTATAGCTGTTCAGGGCTTGCCCACAATAAGTGAAAATCTAGAAGATGGGATTATTATAAATGAGTAAATCCAAAAGAAGTGCCATCCAAAGAAGTCTCTGAACGTGTTTTCTCAAGGGACCTTGTTATAGTGAGGCCATTGTCCCTGTGTCAGCCCCTTCGCCAGTGCTCGTTGTCCCGATAGCGTACAAACCTTGAGTGTCTTGCTCCTGCGTGAACAAGGAAAAAGCTTGCAAACATGTCAGACTGATGCTTCCGAAGTGCGGATTTTCACTGTTACTGCAGCTGTGTTCTTCAGTCTCCCGATTCTGTGTTGTAATATAATCAGATAAAGCCTGGGGTCTTGTAAATAATCTAGTAACCTTTTTCTTATTTATTAATATTTTTTATTTCAGAGAAGAAGGGAAGAGAGAGAGAGAAACATCAATGGTGAAAAAGAATCATTGATTGGCTGCCTCCTGCACACCCCGACTGAGGTCAAGCCCGCAACCCAGACATGTGTCCTGGTCAGGAATCGAACTGTGATCTCTTGGTTCATAGGTGGACACTCAACCACCAAACCACATCAGCCGTGCACCAATGTATTATCTTTTTTTTTTTTTAATATATTTTATTTATTTTCTTTTTACAGAGAGGAAAGGAGAGGGATAGAGAGTTAGAAACATCGATGAGAGAGAAACATCAATTAGCTGCCTCCTGCACACCTCTTACCGGGGATGGTCCAACAACCAAGGTACATGCCCGTGACCGGAATCGAACCTGGGACCCTTCATTCCGCAGGCCGACGCTCTATCCACTGAGCCAAACCAGTCAGGGCCAACCTATTATTCTTTATTCAAGGCGCTAATGGAAGGCTGACACTTGCTTTACGAAGACCTTGCCTAAGGATTTTAAAGCTGGATCTCTTTTATATTGTTCAGGTCGATCTTGGAGAAGGAGGGACCAAAGTCACTTTTTAGAGGCTTGGGTCCAAATTTGGTTGGAGTTGCACCGTCAAGGTAAGCATTGAACTTTCCGCTGGCTCCCTCCATGCCGATGTAGTGCCCTCAGCCCTTTCTCATGGAAAGCCGTACTGCTAGGTGGCCGGCCAGTCACTTCTGTGCAGGATTTGCCTAAACACACGTGACAAATGAGAATAGTGAGAACTGTTAGTGCGTCTTTAGTGCATGGTGAGAGAGATTCTAATTATTTTATTGAGTTGAAAACGAGTCTGCTCTCATCCCTGAATCCTCTCTGAGTGTTTGTGGTCGGCAGCATTGCTCCCTTCCCCAGTCACATGCTCATTTTGATGTGAGGCAGGACGAGTGTGGTATATTTTAGAAATACTATAAATTTTAAATGTTACAGTGTATGTTGGTGCTCAAAGGATTGGCATTTATCCAGAATGAAGAATATAAATGGACTTTGTATGTATATTACCAAAATCTCATTTTCCTCCGTTATTTTGGACTCTTTCCTCCTCTGTATACTTTCTGAGGGGCGAGCAAGGCTTTCCTGAAGGAGCCTGCACCAGGTTTGGGTTTAGCACTGATGAGGCTGAGCTTTTGTTACATGTTAACTTTATTATTATTATTATTATTAAACAATCTTTTTAAAAAATACATTTTATTGATTTTTACAGAGAAGAAGGGAGAGGGATAGAGAGTTAGAAACATAGATGGGAGAGAAACATCCATCATCTGCCTCCTGCACACCTCCTACTGGGGATGTGCCTGCAACCAAGGTACATACCCTTGACCGGAATCGAAACTGGGACCCTTCAGTCCGCAGGCTGACGCTTTAACCACTGAGCCAAACCAGTTTGGTCACGTGTTAACTTCTTGCCCATATTATTTACCTGATGTTTCAGAGGTTGCAGAGGGACGTCCATATTGGCAGTGCCGCACCGATGTCTTCATGGCGTGCGTTCTCCCTTTGTTCCAACAGGGCTGTGTACTTTGCATGTTACTCCAAAGCCAAAGAGCAGTTCAATGGCATTTTCGTGCCTGACAGCAACATTGTGCACATTTTCTCAGCTGGCTCTGCAGGTACGTTACCCGTGGGTGTGCCCAACAGCCTTTTCTAGGAATTGGGAATTAGCTCTGCCTCTTCTCCATCTGAAATCATTTTTCTAACGCTTTATGTTAGAGCTGATAAAATAATGTGTTTAAGATCAGTTTGTAACCTGGTTCCTATCCCTTTGGCCGCTAAAGCTTTTTATTCTGCCTCAACATGTACATGTCCCACGCATGCTAGTTGGGCGCAGTGCTTCTTTTCAAGGAATTTTAATGTGCTTTCCGTGTCTATTTCATGACATTGTTTTCTAAAGTTCAAGCTCCTTTTCTCATGACTCCGGGGGCCCAGCACACCCTGTGCACAGTTGGCACTTTGTCCTAATCACTAGGTTCTACGATGGGGGTCGGGGCTGGTGGGCTTTTAGTGGGATTGGAACAGGCCAGAGAGCGTTCCTCATGAAGGAGTCATCCTACTCACTATAGGAAACTTACAACAGGATTTCCCCCCAGGAAATGCTTGGCAAAAAGCATGCACTTGTAGATTGCTGGGAGAAGGCTGTGTTGTACAGATTTATGTTTATGTCTGTTTAAGTAGAAAGGTGTTGTAGAGAACTTCAGTTGGCATTTTATAAAGAATTTCCTCCTCTGCCAGCCTGTAAGTGTATGCACCTCTCTACGTCAAACAAAGCACCAGCAAGCCCTCTGAGGAGCTACAGAGGACACTCTGGACCGCAGTGGGAACTAATGCTCAACAAGGAAGGCGTGTGTGCTGAGTGCGGAGCTCCGAGGAGCCTGCACTTGGAGGCCGATAGGGCTTGGCTGTAACCTGGACGCTGGTCGTCAGGCTGAACTTTGGCAGCGTTCACTTAGAAGGACCCGTGATACCCAAAGCAGAGCTGCGGCAGC
Source organism: Murina feae (assembly GCA_004026665.1). Lineage (NCBI taxonomy): Eukaryota > Metazoa > Chordata > Mammalia > Chiroptera > Vespertilionidae > Murina > Murina feae. The sequence goes on along the minus strand of PVJC01048363.1, from coordinate 8,382 downwards.
CTCTCAGCCTCATCCTGGTTCCTCTCTGACTGCTGTGCCGGGGCCTGGGGCGGGTCACCGAGTGGAGCCTGACTCTGCTTTGCTCTGTTGCTCCGGAATGATGAGCAGTGTTGAGATGGGAGACTCACTAATAAATGGTGCTCGTAAGCAGATCAGTGTTAAAACTTCAGTTTCCTGAAACATTAGTAGGTATTACAATGTCTGCCTTTGGGTTTAGTTAAATGGAGATTTAGTTCCTTTTAAGTTTGGTATAAGGCAACCTTTTGGATTAAGACAGCAACTTCCCTTAAAAACAAAGTATTTCTGGATCTGATGCTTATAAATTGAGCTGTCCAATGCTTTCATGTTTACCATGGGGATCATATCGACAGAAATATCAACAGCGCCACCTACAGGCTGGAAGCACTAGTCCGGGTTCTAGAGGTTGGAGAGATTTTCAGGTCCAGCCCGCCAACAGAAGCTGCACTTTAGGAGCTGGAGCTTCCTGTGCTATACAGCAATGTCCTGCTTCCTGCTGTCCGTTTCCATTACGAAACCGTGGAAAGCCTGATCTCAGCACTTACTGACGGAATAGACAGCTTTAATCAGCGTTGGCTGTGTTCGGTGATAACATTTTCTGGTGTGTTTTGTCTTACAGCTTTTGTCACAAATTCCCTAATGAATCCTATATGGATGGTTAAAACCCGGATGCAGCTAGAACGGAAGTAAGTCATTAATTGTTGCTTCCTTAACATAAGAATTCTGGGGATGTTTCTCCCCCTGCCCCCTGTGGAGTGCAGTACAGTCTTGTTCTTTCTGAACGTGAGCATGCAGCAGCTCCTTTGGCTTGGAGAGCATTGTGGGGACAAAGACCAGCAGAGGTGGTCGCAGGTTCGCTCAGCTGTGGCCCCTGGCGTGCAGTGCTGACCTCCACAGACCGCGGGGGGTCCTTGTGCTTGGGCCCCACCCCAGTTGCAGCGCTAGGGGCTCTCCCCAGATGCTTCTCTTTCAGGCGGGAAGGTGCCTTGCAGTGAGGAGAGCAGCGAATGCCTCCAGGCCTGGGAAGGGCCATTTTCTCTCCAAGGCCCTCGGACTCTGGTTTCTGCCTGAAACCCGTTGCAGCCTGCAGATTCCTCTGATGGCCCAGTGGAGTCTGCAGCCCTTTTTAGAATAGAAGCCATGGAAACCAGTTGCTGAAATACAGTTACTAATGTTTTCTAAAATTACAAGACAGTAATATACCTACTTAATATATTAAGTCAAGCCACGGCCCAGTAACTACTGTGATTTCAGAGGAGTAGTGATGCTAAGTGAGGTTGGTGATAGGATTCGATCCACGAGCCCTGTGTAACCTGTGGGGCACTGGAAACTTCCAGCTCATCCAGTCCAACTCCAGCTCCTAGAAAGGACAGGGGAGAGAGACGGAACCCCTGCAAGTGCAGGGAGGGGCTGCTGTGGCTGTTCTTCCCCTCCAGTGACCACAGTAGCCTCACTATTGGCCTTTGACTCCCTATTTCCCCGACGCGTTCTGCCTGAAAGAACCTTCTGAAATGCAGCAGTTCTGATAGTTTTGAACATACCATCTGCTTAGAATACTTGGATGAATCTCGATGACCTCAGGGTTAGACCCTCACTCCTTGGCTTACCAGTCACGGTCCTTTGCAATTTCCTAAAAACATGCCGCTACGCGTCCCACCCGGAGTCGACCCTCCCTCGCCAGGAGCTGTTTCTCCCTTCTTGGTTGCGCTATCGCCGGCTTGTCCTCCCAGCTTCTGACCAGCTCCTCTCCTGGGACCTTCGGGAATCGCTCCCAACTCCAGGGTGCGCGGTGTGGCGGAGGGCCTGCGTGTGCACCCTGGTAAACCTCCCTTAGCAGCCCGCGCTCAGGAGATTGGAAAGGTTTGTTGGGATGGCTCTGTACCATGTTCCCACCAGGAGGCGTTCCTCCCATGCTTCCTGCACACTCGCCATGGGAAACGGGGCAGTGAGACACAGGCACTACCTTCCAGGAAGTAAAGGGAATGACCGTCTGGTGGGATAAGGGCCTTCAGGACCGCAGGACCCTGTAGGGGCCCCAGGGCAGTCCAGGCAGGATGCACAGAGGCAGCTCCTGTGGCAGCAACATCGTCCCTGCCGTCTGAGAAACTGGCAGCAAAGAGGCTATGGGCAGGGAACCAAGTGCCCAGCAAACTTCGAAGCAGGAAAGCACCGTCCACTCTGGGGAAGGGACAGAGAGGCGTGGTCAGAGCGCCCCATGCGAACGTGCAGGAGCAGGAGGGAACATGGAGAGAGGCCTGGGAAGCAGGCGGGGCCACAGCCTTCACCCCTGGGAAGGAGTTTGCAGTTGGACCTGGGCTTTAGTTGGAGAGCCATGGGAGCAGTTGTTGGCAGCCGGGCAGTTGCCCCAGGGGACCTTTGGTGCTGACTAGAGACATGTTTAGTTGTCGAGCTCAGGTAGGGTGCTGTGACACATGGCAGGTAGAGGCCAGGTCCTCCAGTGCCGAGGACAGCCCCACAGCAGAGAGGGATCTGGCCCGAACGTCAGTGGTTCCAGGCTGAGAAACGCTGCCTGCAGAGTGGCAAGCAGGGAGTGGCGGGTTGGGTTGTGTTAGAAAGATGAGCCGAGCTCAGGTAGAGAACGCAGCGGAGAGTGACGGGAGCAGGGCGGGTCCTGGGGTTCAGCTTGTATCCAGCCCGTTGATGCGCACTTTCCCTCACGGAGGACACCCCGCCTAAGTCTTCAGTGAGTTGCTGTGTAGTGTGTTTGACATTTGTGTTTATGCGTTTAGAAGTAATGGAGTTAGCATCCCATTTGGAGACGAGCGATGAGAGAACCCTCATACTCTCCTCCCTGCCCAAAGCGGGTGGGCTTTCCTTCAGTGTCTTCTTAAAACACATTTGCATCATAACGGTCATTGTGCCTCACATGCCAGCTAGTCCGCCTTCCCCCAGCACTGCCCGCCTCCCGCCTGCACAGCAGCTCCCTGTGGCACAGCTGCCCACTTACCTCTCTACGCCTCTTTAGGTGTTTGGACGGACTCGATCATGTTGGTTAGATTTTCTCTGTGAGGAATGTCTTCCTCCACGAAGCTCTTTCCAAACTCGGGCCAGAGGCTGTGGACGTGTTCTTGTGACCCTCATATGGGCGCACATTCTCTGGGCTGGCCGGCTGGCTCAGCCCGTGGACCTCGGCTCACTGTGGGGAGGGCACGTGTCACCCACTGGTTGCCTCCAATCTCGCTCATGTTCTGATGGCCTGTCCTTGGTCTCTGTCACAGAGTGCGCGGCTGCAAGCAGATGAACACACTCCAGTGCGCACGCCACGTGTACCAGACAGAAGGCATCCGTGGCTTCTACCGGGGGTTAACTGCCTCGTATGCGGGGATCTCAGAAACGGTCATCTGCTTTGCTATTTACGAAAGTCTGAAGAAGTACCTGAAGGGCGCTCCGCTCACCCCCTCTGCAAACGGGCCTGAGAAGAACTCCGCAAGCTTTTTTGGACTAATGGCAGCTGCTGCTGTGTCTAAGGGATGTGCCTCGTGTATCGCCTATCCTCACGGTAGGCGCCACTCCTCTCCCAGAGCAGTGACAGCCGTCAGGTGGTGCCGTTTGTCAGTGCGCCTGACCCTGCAGCCGACTGAAGTGCACAGGCCTGCAGGTGGTGAGGGAACCAAACCCAGTGGGCCTGGCCTCCCTGCCCTCGGCGTGCGTGTGTGTGCGTGCACGGGTGCGTGCGCGTGTGTGTGTTTTGCAGGGACTCGATGTCACTCAACCCCAGTTCCCACAACTTGCTGTGCAGAACGTGGGCCTGTGTTGTAGAACTTCTGATGTTTTCAAGAAGCTAAAAATCTGGATTTTATTTAAAATTTCTTGACTTTGAAAAAAAAAGACATAGGAGCCAAATTTAAAATCTCTCAGCTCCCACTTTGAATTTTATTTTTCACTTAAAGTTTATTTTTTAAGTTTGTTTACTTATTTATTTAAAATATATTTTATTGATTTCAGAGAGGAATGGAGAGAGAGGGAGAGATAGAAACATCGATGATGCGGGGAGAATCATTGATTGGCTGCCTTCCCCGGGGACCGAGCCTGCAATCCAGGCCTGTGCCCTTGACCGGAATTGAACCGGGGACCCTTCAGTCCACAGGCCAATGCTGTATCCACTGAGCCAAGCCAGCTAGGGCTTTTGAGTTTATTTTTAAAAAGAATGGTAGGCCTACTGTCCTTTTGAGCTACTGTTAAAGTAACAGCTTTGTTTATTGTGCCATGGAAAACAAGCCTGTTTTCAAAAGCCTGCTGTGCTGTCAGCTGTGGCAAGTGCACGTGGTGAGCTCGGTAGCAGGTGATGGAGTCCCGGTGTGTGCCGGGCGCTGCGCAGCCTCGGGGCTCGTGAAGAAGAGGCGGACAGCTCCCTGGTAGAGAGACAGGGTGGCGGAGGTCTGCTCGGCAGGCGGTGACAGGCAGTGTCATGTTGTGGGCACCCAGGTGAGGCAGGGCCAGGTGGGCCAAGGTTTGCAAAAGGAGGAGGCAGCGTTGAAGCTGGACAGAGCAGAGGAGGGTTCTGGGAGGAGAACGTTGAGGAGTACACGAAAAGAAAGGCTTGTGGGAGGTCGCACCATACTTAATGCAGATGCCACTGTCGGTGAAGTCACAGCACTGACTTCCCTGGAGTGGAAAACCATAAACCATCTTCATGGGGTCAAACCCGCAACCTTGGCATCTCATGACGACACTCTTAACCGACCGAGCTACCTGGCCAGGGCATCTCTTGAGGTCTTAACATAGTTTATCATTTTAGGCAGCATGTGAGCAGCGGTATACGTTGAAATTAAAAGCTGTGTGCTTTGACTTCTCGTGTCACCGGAAATGCAGTTTATCTGCCACATAAAACGTGTGCTTCTCCCTGCAGAAGTGATCAGGACGCGGCTGCGGGAGGAGGGCACCAAATACAAGTCCTTTGTCCAGACCGCCCGGCTGGTCTTCCGGGAGGAAGGCTACCTCGCCTTCTACCGCGGACTCTTCGCCCAGCTCGTCCGGCAGATCCCCAACACGGCCATCGTGCTGTCCACCTACGAGTTAATCGTGTACCTGCTGGAAGACCGTCCTCAGTAACGGGCCTGAGATTGTGCTCCGGAAGAATAAAACGGAAAAACTCGATGCAGAATTTTTCTTTCCCGTTGATGTTTAGAATGTTCGAGGCCGAGACAGGACAGGCCGTAAGATGTGTGGCGCAGATACTGTTGGACATTTCCTTTTGGATTCTTGTTTTCTGGAAGGTTTGAATTCATTAACGTTGACAGTTAATTTTAACTTTGGTTTTTTTAATTTAAGAGGATTCAGGATGAAGCAGCAAGTAAATTAAATCATGCTATTTAATTTAAGTATAACTTTGGGTTTTGTCCTCTTTCACTTCACGGTACCCTAGATATAGGATGGTAACGCTAGAAACACAGACCGCCGCTGAAGTCAGAGTGCACGTGCTGTCTCATCTGAATGTCAGATCTCGCACATGGCAGGCAGGGGCCGACACGTCGGTGACACTGGGCTGACCAGAACAGGTTGCCCAGCTGTGTTCTCCTGTGTACATTTCCAAGTGTCATACAGATTGATACTCCAAGTTTCCATGCTGCTGAGTTTTAAAAAACTTTGACATTCAATATTTTAAACTATATACATTTTCCTGAAGTTACCCACTATCCCCAGTTGGCACCAAATGTGAGAGTTTCAAAGAGCTGTTTACCAGTGGCCTGGCTCCTGGATGTCTTTCCAGAAGTCAAGCCCCGTCAAGCCCAGGACCTCGCAGGTATGTTAGAGCGTGGCCTGCCATGAGCGCGGAATGTGGGGAATGATGCCGTCCCGGGGGTGTCAGCCCTGTTCTTGGTCCCTGCTCCTGGGACCAAGGTTGGTTACCGGCTCCTTAAAGGGCCAGCTCACTTTTATTGTGCCCGATGGTGGTGGCGGTGGTGCTTAAATACCCTAGTTCAAAAAAATATTTTTTAAATCTAGAAATGAGACATTACCAGAATTATAAGCCCATCCTCCCATCTTATAAGGAAGTTTAATAAGGGACAAAAAGCTAAGACAGAGGCAGGTTAGAGGGATTGTCTCCCGTTAGCTCTCGCCTGACTTTGCTGAGCACTGGGTTCGTTTTCCGTCTGAGTGACTAGAACGACAGGACTCTAGTAACCGATGCGTGGAGTTTCCGATTCAGGGGCAGACGCTCTGGTAGGGATGAGAGGCGGATGGTTTCTCATTCTATTTAGTTGAGTTTATTTTGTTTCCCTTGAGTCATGAAGGAAGTTTGTCGGTGGTGTTGAGCTCCCTAGTATAATTTGCTTCAGCTACCAACTAGGCGTGTTTCATGCTCCCAAAACTCGACACTAAAGAGATTTCTATTCCAGAACCTTGTTTTCACGACTGTGTAATAATGGCACTTACCAACGTCTTCTTTTGAATATTCATCTTAAAACTGAATTTTTCCTCAAGATTTATCTAATATGAACATTAAAAATTAGATGGCTCAATATTCACTAAATTAGGTAAGAGAACTATTTCAAAATAATTTTCACCGACATTCTTGAATTAATAAATTTGATGTTGACTTAGTACAAGTTAGTTCTCTGCTTGCATCTGCCCCGAGCACCGAAATGCAAGAAACTCGGCCCCAAAGGTAGGATGAGAACAGAAAAAAGGGATGCTTCCTCAATAAAGGGGCTTGATGGATTTTTACTTAATTATCTTTTTTATTTATTTTTACTGATTTCAGAGGAGAGGGAGAGAGAAACATCAATTATGAGAGACAATCATTGATCACCTACCTCCTGCACGCCTCACATGGGGGATGGAGCCTGCAAAGCAGGCATGTGCCCTGACTGAAAATCGAACCATGACCTCCAGGTTCACAGGTGGACACTCAACCACAGAGCCATGGCGGCTGGGCAGTTGATCTTTTTATCCTCCCCCAAGGAGTAAGGATGTTTTCTCCATTGATCTTTCAGAGAGACTGGAAGGGAGAGGAGGTGATAGAGAGGAAAACATCCATGTGAGAGAGACATCGATTGGTTGGCTCCCGCACACACCCCGAGGGGAAGGGTTAACCTGCAACACAGATACTTGCCCCTGACTGCTCCTGATAGGTGAATCAAACCCTTGACCCTATGGTATGCAGGCCAACACTCCAGCCACTGAGCCAAGCTAGTCTGAGCTGGATTTTTTTTGTATATTTTATTGGTTTTTTACAGAGAGGAAGGGAGAGGGATAGAGAGTTAGAAACATCAATGGAAGAGAAACATCGATCAGCTGCCTCCTGCCCATCTCCTACTGGGGATGTGCCCACAACCGAGTTACATGCCCTTGACCGGAATCGAACCTGGTACCTTTCAGTCCGCAGGGCTACGCTCTATTCACTGAGCCAAACCAATTAGGGCTGGATATTTTTTAAAGTCATTTTTAATTATTTCAGAGAAGGGAGAGAGAAAAAAAATCAGTGATTTGAGAGAATCATTGATCAGCTGCCTCCTGCACGCCCCCCATTGGGGATTGAGCCTGCAACCCAGGCATGTGCTCTGACCAGGAATCGAACTGTGACCTCCTGGTTCAGAGGTCAGTGCTCAACCACAGCCACATCAACCAGGCCAGGGCTGGAGTTTTAAACGGAAAATTTCACTGAACTGTTAATGGAGAAATACCTTGATTTATTTCTCCTACAAACTTAGTCATTGGAATTTTGTTATTTTTAAGTAATCTATAATAATAAAAGTGTAATATGCAAATCAACTGAACGGCTGAACAGCAGAACGACCTGAACGAAGCCGGGGCTATGAGGGCCTACTCTTGCATGAATTTCATGCATCGGGCCTCTAGTGCTATCTAATAAAAGAGTAATATGCAAATTAACCATCACTCCATCATAAAGATGGCTGTGGCCACAGAGCTGGAGCTAGCAGAAGGCTTGCGTTGCCCCCGGCGATGAAGGAAGCCAAGCTTCCCACCTGCTCTGGCCAGCCCTGAGCTCCACTCAAGGCTACAAAGTTTCAATTACAGAAGATAAATAAACCCCAGACACCTGCTTCCAGCCTGTGGCAGTGGCCTCTGCTCAAGGAGGGGCTGGGAACCGGCTTTGAGCAGGACCAAGGCAACAAAGTTTTAATTATAGAAGTCAATAAATCCCAGATACCTGCTTCCAGCCCATGGCATTGCCAGCCTGAAAACGGCCCTCAGCCCCTCACCCAGGCTGACCAGGCACCCCAGCAGGACCCCCACACTGATCTGGGACACCCTCAGGGCAAACCAGCCGGCCCCCAGCTGTGCACCAGGCCTCTAATAAAAGAGTAATATGCAAATTGACCCTCACTCTGAGACACCTAAGCCACGCCCGCCAGCCAATCAGAGCGGCTGTATGCA
>PVJC01048362.1:0-12565 GCA_004026665.1 Murina feae | reverse complement strand
AGGCTTGGAGCAGGCACCCCCTCTATGTTGATCTCTCAGACTCTTGCCCTCCCCTGCATGTTGTTCTCTTTTTTGAGCTGTGGCCAGGGCTGGGTGCTGCCTGCCTCCCAAGCTTGCCTACTGCCCATCTTCCTCCAGCCACCAGAAAGCAGGGAAAACCCCGCCTCGTGGTCAGGCCAGCCTTTTCCTGCTCCCCGATCCCCGGAAGGGGTCTGGGGAGCTGCCAAGCAGGACTCCAGCCCCCAAGAGCTTGCTTTCCCACTCCCCAGTGGCCTCCAAAGGGCCTGGGGAGCCACCAAGCAGGCCACCGACTCTTTCCCACTCACTGGTCCCCTGCTGCCTTCCTTTCCCACTTCCCGGTGCCACCAAGGGGTCTGGGGAGCTGCCAAGCAGGCCCCTGGCCCCTGCAGCCTTGCTTTCCCGCTCCCCAGTGCCCTGCAAAGGGGCCTGGGCAGCTGCCAAGCAGGCCGAGACCGCCCCGCTGCCTCTTTCCCACTCATCTGCCCGCCACCTTGCTTTCCCACTTCCTGGTGCCCTGCAAGGGGCCTAGGAAGCCCACCAAGCAGGCCGCCAACCCCCTGCCGCCTCTTACCCGCTTTGTGGTGCCCTCCAACCCTGCCGCCTCTTTTCCTCTCACGGGTCCTGGGTCCTGCGCTGTCCCGCCCTGCAGCCGCTCTGTGCACTCGGGAGGTCCCTCAGCCCGGCCTGTGCCCTCTCACAGTCTGGGACCCCTTGGGGGATGCCCACCTGCTGGCATGCCTGACCAGCCTGGGTGAGGGGCTTTCAGGCTGCCCACAGCTCCCATTGCCCAACGTCCCAGCAAGGCCGGCTGGACGTAGGTTTCCTATAATTGATGCTGTTCCTTTAAGGTGAGGCCTTTTACTAATGAAGCCTCCTCTCTGCCTCACCTCCCGGCTTCTATAATGAAACAATTGTTACACTTAATTGTTGCAAATGTGTGTTTTGCTTCAGGCCAAAGGCTGAGGAGCCAGTGAGCAGGTAGTTTTGCTTTCGCTCCTGCTGCAACGGACGCTGCCTAAATGTTTACTCAGGTCCGTGAGTAGCGGCCGCCATGTTGGCTGGGCTAATTTGCATACAGCCGTTCTGATTGGCTGTGGGCGTCCCGGAGAAACGGTTAATTTTACTATTCCGCTTTTATTAGTTTAGATTCTTTTTTGTTTTATTGTATTTATAAATATATCTTTTGCCCTTCAGCTCTTAAGGCCTCTTCTGTGCTCTTCTACCATTTAAGAGACCAAGTTGTCATCATCCTTCAATCTATTTTGATAGTCATTTCTTTGTGGAAAGTTCTCCAACTTTGTGGTCTTTAATGATTCAGATAACTTTTGTGAGTTATGCTACTCATCTAAAACCTTTAAATAAAATGCAGTAATCATGGGGGGAAAACAAATCCTAACTAGAATTAACTCAAATATACCAAGTCACATCTGTTCTTGGTCTCATGAGAGACTTACTAGCAATACATGTACTCATAATCCACAAACATTAAGTATAGGAAATACCTAAGCAACCTACAGAATGACCTGGAGTTTGGGGTTGTATTAGTGCATACAAAATATTTTTTACTGATTGCTTCTTAGGAGGAGTTAGGCAAAACAGCACAATTAAAGTAGCCATGTGTCTACTTTAGCATTTACTTATTTCTCACTATTCCTCTGACTCAGTCATTTAGTCCTCATCAGGACCTTGTTGGTGGGAATTTAAAATAGTACTTTTGCAAAATATTTTGGCAGCTTCTCAAAAAGTTAAGCAGAATCACCATATGAATGCAAAATTTCCATACAAAACAATTCCACTCCTAAGATTCTGCTCAAGAGAAATGAAAACAAATGTCCACATAAAAAATTGTGCACAAATGTTGACGGCATTATTATTCATAATAGTCAAAAAATAGAAACAATCCAAATATCCATCAACTAATGAATGAATAAACAAAAGTTACTGTATCCATAGAATGAAATATTATTTGGCTATAAAAACAAATGAAGTATTGAGGCATGCCATAACATAGATGAACTTTGAAATTATTAGGCTAAAAGAAACCAATAAAAAAAGACCATAAATTATTTCATTTATATAAAATACAGTAGACAAATCTACATTAAAAAGAGTAGATTCGTGTTTATCTGGGACTGGGAGTGGGGGAAGAGAAGATGGGATTGATGAGTACTGACTGCTAATGGCTACATTGCTTCTTTAGAGTAATGAAAATGCTCTAAACCCTGATTATGGTGATTCTTGCATAATACAGTAAACATACTAAGAGCCATTGAATTGTGCACTTTAAATGGGTGAATTTCATGGTAAGGAAACTACATAACAATAAAACTTTACAAAGAAAAAAAACTTATTGCTGACTAAGATGCTATTCTCATTTACAAATAAATAAAATGAAGACTCAGAAGATAAATGCCTTGTTCAAGTTTTAAGTTCTAGAATTTGCTAAAAGAGAAAACCTCTGTGTTCAAATACTATTTCCAGTTTATGAGCATTTCCTTCCTCTTGTTGAAAATCCTTTTATGTTCTGGTTCTAGACCTATATTCATCTCAAAGGAATTCTTTTAATTATGTCATTATTTCTTTTATTTCTTTCTTCTCCTTCTAGTAACTCTTTCTTTCCTCTTAGCAATATTTCTCAAGTCTATTCTTCCAAGAGGAGAGGAAGGGAATACCTTAATTATATGTCCTCCCATAGCCAAGTTATTTGATAATAATCTTTACTTGTCTTCCCTTCACTTCATTTCATTCTTCATACCTTTAAAATATACTCACTAAGATCACCAATAGCTTCCTAATATTATTAATAAATCTTTCTTTTTTTCATTTCTCACTTTCCTCTATTTTTCAATTATAGTTTACATTCAATATTAGTTTGATTCAGTTTCTAGCATAGTATCTAGAAAATCATATATTTTACAAAATAGTTTTCCTGATATTTCAAGTACCCACTTGTCACCCTACGTAGTTATTACAATATTATTGACTATATTTTCTATGCTACAATTTACATCACTGTGACTATTCTGTAACTACCAATTTGCACTCCTTAATCCATTCAACCTTTTCACTGAGCCCCACTAACTCCCACCTCTGGCTACCATCAGTCTATTCTCTGTATCTATGAGTCTGTTTCTATTTCATATGTTTATTTATTTTGTTCTTTAGATTACACATATAAGTGAAGTCATATGGTATTCGTCTTTCTTTGTCTAATTTATTTCACTTAGTATAATACCCTCTGGTCCATTCATGTTGTCACATATGGTAAGAATTCATTTTTATCACCAAGTAGTATTCATTGTACATACTATCCACTCCTTTATTGATAGGCACTTTGGTTGCTTCCATATCTTGGCTATTGTAAATACTGCTGCAATGAATATGGGAGTAAATATATTCTTTTGAATTAGAGTTTTAGGTTTCTTCAGGTATATATCTAGAAGTGAAATTACTAAGCAATTTCATTTTTAATATTTTGAGGAATCTCCATAGTACTTTCCACAATGGTTTCACCAATCTGCATTCCCACCAGTAGTGCACTAGGGTTCCATTTTCTCTATATCTTCACATTGTTGTTTATTTATGATAGCCAGGTGTAGGGTAGTATTGAATTATGGTATTTATTTGCATATATCTGATGATTAGTGATGTTGAGAATATAATTCCTCTTTGAAGAAATTCTATTCAAGACTTCTGCCCATTTTTAATTGGGTTATTTGTTTTTCTGATGCTAAGTTGTCTGAGTTCTTCATAAATTTTGGATATACCCCAAATAGTGAAATACATCTTGAAAAGGAAGAACAAAGTGGGAGGTATCACACTACATTATATCAAATTATACTGTAAGGCTATAGTAATCAAAACAGCATGGTAGTGACATAAAATGGACACAGATCAATGGAACCATATAGAGAGCCCAGAAATAAACCCACACATATATCATCAATTAATCTATGACAAAGAAAGCAAGAATGTACAATGTACAGTGGTAGAGGCAGTCTCTTCATAAATGGTTTTGAGAAAACTAACAGACATACAAAAAATTAAACTAGACCACCTTCTTAAACCATATGAAAGGATAAATTAAAATGGATTAAATACTTAAATATAAACCTGAAACTATAAAAATCCTAAATGAAAACATAGTAAAATCTAGGACATTTCCCTTAGCAATATTTTTTTCTGACATATCTCCTCAGGCAAGGGAAACAAAAGAAAAATATATACAAATGGAACTTTATCTAACTAACAGATTTTGCACAGCACCAGAAACTATCTATCTACAAAACAAAGACAGCCTACTGAATGGGAAAATATAATCCTCAGCAGATCTGCTTCTTGACATGTGTTTCTTCTTTTGGTTCTGTAACACTTACTCTCTTATTTTTGGTATGTTTCTTCTATCTCATCTTTCCTGGTTGTTTTTTCTCCATCAGGCCATGAGAAGATGATGATTGCAGAGTTTCATCTTCACTCATCATACTGCCTCTGATCTGACCTTTATTGCTGCTGGTTCCTTATTTCTATGATAGCACTACTATCTACCTAATTTTCCAAAACATCAACTTGAGCATCATCTCTTCCTCTGTTTTCCCTTTTCAGCCAAAAGATCCTTCAGTACTATCAATTCATTCTCTTAAATATATCTCAGATGTGTTTCCTCTTTTCCATTCACATAGCACAGACTTGAAGACCTGATCAGCTATCCTAGTCCCAATTTCAAAAGCCTTCTGGCTTCAAGCCTTCACCTTCCTCCAGCTAGTATGCTAACCTATCCTCTACAATGGTGCTACTATAATTTTCTAAGCTATGAATCAGATCACATTAGTTTTCTTTTAAAAAAATTTCTTTAGGACTTTCAATTCCAACATGTTTAAGTCTTAAATTCTTAGTATATAACCCAATTTCCCACATGGCCCACCTACAGCTTGCTGAATGGGACATACTTTCTCAAGCCATCCTGACTTTTCTAATGCTATTTCTGCTGTCTAAGATGTCATGACTTTCCTTGTAAGTCTAGTGAAATATAATACCTTCCTCAAGAACATTAAGTCTCTCCTTTCCTAGGAAAGCTTCCTTGGCAGCTCATGAAGCTCTGTATTCCCTTCTCTTGAACATATTCTATATTATACTTATTGTAGAAGATTACAATATTTACTAGTATTTTAGCTCATATATTAATGGTAATATCAACAATAATAATACCAAGAATATTTTGAGATATATGTGTCTAGTACCACTCTAACTCATTTAATTTATTAAGTCATTTGATCCTCACATAAATGTTGAGGTAAGATTCATCATCACCCTCATTTACAAATGAGAACATTGAGACATAGAAAGTATTGGCATATAATAAGTAGTAAGGAAAAGATGCAAACTAAGGTAGATTGGTGACAAAAATCTATGCTCTAAACCATCATTTCAAACCTGAAGATTGTAAACTCTGGGAAAGCAGGGTCCACATATTACTCATCTTTCTACCCAGTGCTTAGTATACTGCCTGCCAAGGAGCAGGTTCCCTATTATTGTAGGCTGAATTAAAGGCCAAACCCAAGGGAAGTTACACTAAAATCCAAATATATTTTCCAGTGAAATGGATTTATGTTTGTTTCCAATGAAATTAAACACAATGTTTTCTATAAATAAGTTTAAACACCTGTAGAAATATTTTTAAAATAATTTTCAGTTGCAGGAGACAAAAAATACAAATATAGGTATCAGTCATGCACACTAACACAATAAAAATATATCACAAGACAGATGGCAAATCTGAAAAGTCATAGGGTTATTGACCAGATAGGCACTGAAACAGAAACTCTGTTACCCATTGGCCTTCAAGGACAGGAAATAGGAGTTCGTGCCATGAGGAATTTCCGCAAATACACTATGAAATACAGTGTTGCTCTAAGTTGTAAGATGTGTCAATCCAGAATCATTGCCCTAAATTACCACAGGGTCTTTTCTCTCTTTGTTTCATCATGCAAAGCATTAAAATATAAGAAAGAGAAACTGCCCTTTCAATGAACACAATAGGGGGTGTTGTTCCTTATAGACAGGAGCAGATAATGTTAAAGAAAATGCTGTTTGGACCACCAAAGACTAGCCAGTAAAAAGTAAAGCAATGGCCAGCCCTGGAAATTATTTATTTGAAAAATAAAATGGTATAAAATTCTATTTCAGTTGCAAAAACTGTATCAGAGAAGAATGCATCAATTGTGTGAACTGCAACCTGTAAAATTTCAAGTCAGGAGGTGAAGGGTGGGGGCATATTTGGAGTGAAAAACCTGGCAACATTTGTTTGCAAAAACTCTGGAAGTCATCTAGTTTGAAAAAAAAAAAAAACCTGTATGTATGGAAAAATTGATAAGCACACATTTTCTCTCTCCCTCTCCCCCCCCCCTTACACACACACACACACACACACACACACACACACACACACTTATAAACCTGTATAGTGTACAAACAAAGGCAGCAGGTGAGAGTGGCGAGGGCACAGGCAACATAGACCTCAACTCTCCTCTGGCTCCACCATTGGCTAAACTATGTGATAAGTGACTTTCAGTGTTTCTTTCCTTTCCTTTTTTTTTTCTTTCTCATTTTTAATATGAAAATACTTTCCTTAGAGAATTATTGTGAAAATTAGAGATGTGCAGAGTTTCTATCCTTATCATTGGTGACCTTATCATTAATAAAATCTATTCCATATTAATGTATATGAGCATATGGAGCCTAACCCTGAAAGAATGGCAACTCAAAACTAAAATTATGTATGATAGAAAAAAAGAAATAAGGAGAAGGACAGCCCTAAAAACAGGAGCAAGGATGGAGTGAGAATGACTTATGGTGTTAAATAGCAGCACCTAGTGAAGGTGTGAAGTAGGAAAACTGTCTTAATACCCCTTATAACATTTTAAAGAGGCCTACTTACAGATCTTAAGCCTTTGGCTCCTGCAACTGTGAATTATTTGTAAAGTATTTCTACAAATGCTTAAATTTATTTATGGAAAACATTTTGTTTTATTTCATTGGAGACATACATAAATCAGTTTCACTGGAAAAATACGTTTACTAACCTTATTTCCTCTATTTTTTATTGCGCTTGAATCACACAGAGATGGAAATAACTGATGAAAGTATCTTACCTGCTCTGTGTTCTTTGCATTTTACTATGGATCCCAGCCTTGAATGACTGTGCTAACAGTCTATAGATCCTTCCTGTTGGCAGCATAAAAACAAGGCAAGAGACAGGCAGTAAAGAGTAAGTTTATAAGATTAAAAACCCTGCTAAGCTTACTCTAACCTGCAAAACTGTCACATACTGGTATAACTCTAGGAACACAAAAACTGTATCAGGTATTCCTAAGGAAACAAAACCTAAGTATCAAGGCCCATTAGAGACATTACACACAGCGATGTGAGTTTTAGACACAGCCCTGTAACTTTTTTTGTAAAAATAGAATAACAAAATACCCATTAAGTAACCCAGGCAAGAAGCAGAGAAACTTACCATGAGATTATGGGGGAGAAAATAGAAAATATAGATAGTCATGATAAGTAAAAGATGAACTATAAAAAATAAAATAAAAGCAGCACAGTGAGGCTAAATGTTATATTACAATAAGCTAATCATGCATGATCAAAATGCCCTTGAATACACTCTAGGAAGGTGCCATATTGGAGAGAAATATGCCATTTCTCCATATGGCTAACAAAGTCAGCTATTCTTTCCAGCACTGAAATAAATCAATGTTAATTTGAATGAGCTTGAATTTGGGGCCATGTAGTATAAAAAGCATGTGTCTTTAAAACAATAAGACAAAGGGGAGGTGGGGCCAGATGGAAGTGGGTATGGTGAGGAGGGGGGGAATAGGGACATCTATAATAGTGTCAACAATAAAAGTAAAATTAAAAATAAAATAGATAAAGCAATAGGAGCAAATTCAGTATGGGGAGATACTTCCAAGATAAGTCAGGACAAAAATTGTTTTTGAGTAGAAAGGCATGTGTAAATAGCTATGCTATTTAAAGTCCTTAAACTCATAATTATTCTGTCTCTCCCCCTTCCCAATGATTAATTAAACTTATCTATGTTAAAACTCCTATGATATGATAAAGATAAAGATAAATACTGAAAAGAGAAGAAAATCAGACAGTTTACAATTCACCAAGTCCACCAAGCAAGCCCAGAACACTTTGGTGTGCCTGCATTAATAGAACTTATTCTAGTCTAACTTCCATTATTAAAGTTCTTACTCATTTACATATTCCTGAATAGTAGAGTCTAGGAAAAGCACTTAAAAAGATTACTTATTGAAAGAACATTCTTAGGTGTTGACACTGTTAATTCATTTAACACTGTAAGGCATATAATGAAACTCTGGCTGAGGAGTAACTTATTCTAGCTTAGAGCTTGCAAGGAGCAGAGCAAAAATCAGAATCCATAACTGTTTGACACTCCAGTGTGCAATCTTCCCACTCCCAGAGTCAGTAAGGCAATGAGCCCCCTAACCATGCTCACAGCAGACACCCATAATTGAGCAGACCATTCTTTCCTCTTATCACAGTGATGGCCTTAAGAAATCTCCAAGCATCTTTTAATGGTACATCTAAAAAGGCAGAAATAAATGAAACCTGTAGGTCATGCTGACTGCAATCCTGGGATGGTAGCATTTCTTTTGGTGTCTCGTCTTGCCATGGGATGCTACAAATATTTGTGACAGAATGAATAAAGTACTAATACTGAAAGAGAGAAAAACAAATTTGAGGATAAAAATGGAATAGGGAAGTAACAATGCATACAAATAGAAAGGAAGTCTTTTGTTCATTTCATGCACATTGGGGTTTGAATGAAATGAATAAGCTGAATAGACCAGCAAACTGCATTTCAGCAATGGTTTGGCCATTCACAATAAAGACATGAATATTTCAAACTAAAGGCTCACCACATTTCCTTGGAAGATGGCTTCTCTTAGAATCACCTCATTTCACACTAAAAAAGGCGGGGGGGAGTCCAGAGTATTTCTGGAAACATTTTCCTCTAGGAAGACAACATTTCCTAAAATGACAAGCCTGCAAGGCTTCATAGCATCCCCAAAATTTGGTGGCACCTGTGAATCCCTTTTTAGCAATAGGTTCCTTTAATATGCATCCAAACTAATTTTATAATTTGCTTACTGACTCATGATTGATGTC
This sequence comes from Murina feae, assembly GCA_004026665.1. Lineage (NCBI taxonomy): Eukaryota > Metazoa > Chordata > Mammalia > Chiroptera > Vespertilionidae > Murina > Murina feae. The sequence continues at coordinate 3,346 of PVJC01048362.1, read as the reverse complement.
TTTGAAAACTACAGTTATTTTATTCTTTCTAACTATTAGGACTAATGATAGATATCTTGGGAGCTACAGGAGGGTTGAGATAAAGGATTGAAATAGATTATATAGGTTTTGTGCATAACTAAAGTAAAATAGCAATAATTAGAGCAATAAAAATCATTTATTACCGTGTAGCTGCTATGGTACATATTACCACCAGTGGATTTTCAGCTCAATGTGAGGTAAGTGTGTAATCCCCAAAATGGAATATATAGTAAAATTTCTATTTTTCATTAAGCAGTCCTTATTAAATAATTCCAGGGGGAAAAAAGGTATATACTTCTATTGTTTGCCTTAGCCAGATTATGATCAACTATAGCCATAAGCTATTATAGTAATCAGGAAAAATTAATAGATATTCTAAATAGCTCTTTTTCCTCCAGGTCATAGGCAGGTACAGGAGCACACAAAATACATGCTTATACATGGAATTTTACTATATCTGAAGCTGTAGTAAACATATTGCTGAATGCCATGAAAGAAAGTATCCTCCTCTGCAGTTAATATCCCAAGCTATGGAGTGGAGCAGCAGGAAACAGCAAGATGTGGTTTGCTGGCCCCTTCCTGTGTGCACCCTCTTCTTCCCTACCCACGGACGCTGTGCAGTGATCTACAGCAGTGCCTGTACCACTGCTTACTTGCTAATGAGTCTTTCTTTCTCAGTTGTAAGTACTTCAATGGCAAGAGTTTGTCTTAGACATCATCTTATTGCTAACAGAGTCACTGCTCGTGGTATATTCTCAGAAAGTGCTGGTGGAATGTTGTTTGTGAAATGGCCGCTACACATTGGAGTCCCTAAGCCACCTGTGAATGGAAAGGGCTGAATAAAAAGTCTCCAGGATTCTCTGTAACTAGATGTTGACATTGCACCAAGATCCCTACCTTATTCACCCTAGCATAAACTCTCCCAATTCAATTTCTGCTGTAGAACCTCCTGAGAAGAGGGGGAAGAATTGAGCAACAATGAAATGGATGTTCCTCTGGTGTCCTGAATGGAGAAGGAAGATGGGGAAGTGGAAAGACAATCTTAGAGCTGCCCCAGGAGTTGTCTCTTCTCATAATTCACTCTATTAGGACTTTACTTTGATAATTTCCAGCATCAGACAACTATGATAAAAACTGTTGACAAGTCACTAGAATCCTTTTCTCTCCCTAGGTGTTAAAAAGCACCTTCTACTCTGCTGTTCTTTTCTTTCTATGTACATACTGTATATACAGAGCACAAAATCCAATGAGCACACCACTGCAGAGTATTTGAACAAGGAAAGGAACAACATAGTCTGACTCTTATTCTATTTAATGCAAAAAACAAATATTCTGTCATTAAATTTATTTAAAACCCAAAGCATACTATTTCTAAGGATATATTCTCATTCATGAATATTCTATACTTATTAAGTCAAAATATCATTTATATTTCAATATACATTGGCATGTTCCTTTTGGGATGGGAGGGAAATCTCTATCTTTATGCTTTTATTATTTTTCTACCAGATGCTTAGAAAACCAAAAGATGAGCTTTATAGATGTCGAAAGCAATCCTGTTCTGTCATTTTTTTATGCACATGCTGACTCAATGTCATAGAATAACTGGGTTGCTTTCTGCTTTTACTGACAGTCCGAAGAAAGAGTAATGCATACAAATCATTTTACTGTTTAAAAGTTTTGAATAAAACATGCTAACCTTGTCATACTAAGTGACAGACAGAAATGTCACCATTGTTTGCCAGGGACAAATAATCCATATACTTCATGTATAATTCATCTGATCTTTAAAAATGTTTAACAATATTGAATTTAGATAAATTTCATTGTTTATAGTGCATCAAACTTCCTTTGTCAATTTACGCATGTGCCTCATCAATTTGTCTTCATTTGTATTACTCTATTTTTGTATTAACTATGACAACCTAGGGGATATTCTGATTTTCAGGGGAAAATATACATGTGTTTTGTCCATATTACAGCCCCCTCTCTATGTCCCTCTCTCCATCTGCTCCCAACTTAGAAATCTCAAATAGCCCACAGAAGTCCCAGCTGCAAGTCACATGTATCTACAAGTCTTCTGACATAGTCTCCAAACAGACATTGATGAACTCCTTCTAAAATAAGGATTCAGTGGCTTCCAAGTCCTTTCTGTCAATCAAAGCTAACTAAGGGCAGGTCTGAAATGAGTTGGCTTGGGGTAAACTACATGAACAAGAATGTTTTAAACAGGCTTTAAAGTGAGCGGAATTCCCTGTACTTTGCATCTGGAGACATGATGTTGGTGGCCTTCTGCTAGGTCCCATCTCCAGAGCCACTGTCAATGCAGATGATCTTATGGTTTCCTCTGAGTCTGAAAGGACTTCTCACAGTATTCATTATGTAAAACCAGTGCCTCTAAGAAGAGAAGAAACCATTTGGTTGATAGTGCCTTCAACATGGTTAGAAAATAAAACAACAGAATCATGTAATAAATTATTCATGGAGCATAGGAACAAATTGAGCAACTAAATGTAAACCAGATTAAAATTTCTAGAAGCACCTTTTGAAAGCCTATATCCTATTTTAGAAAGAGTAACTAATTATTTCTGTGCAACTTAAGTTTGCAAAGGGTCATCCTGTTATCCCCTTCTCCCATACCTTAGAATTTTTCTCCTCTGCAAGTCTTAGGAATTTCTTTATGCTCTAGAAGATAATTTTACTTCAATTAAGAATATTTGATAGTCCATCTGAAACCAAAACAAAATAATATTGAAAGTAAGCTGCAATTGAAGTTAAAAAGGGGACAGGGGCTGGGTGGAGGTGGGCAAAGGGAGAAAAATAGGGCATCTGTAATAAAAGTGAAGTTCGTTAAATTGATAAAGTAATTAAAAATTCCATAATTTAAAAGATGAGTTGTTTTTGTTTTGTTTTATTTTTTTTTCAGAGAAAGTAGGGAGCAAGGAGCTAGCATACCCATGCATATTACATTTCATGATTAGCAATTCATACATTCCCTTCAAGTTCTTACTTTATTTACATTCTTATGCATACACCAGTTCACCTTCTCTGAGTGACACCTAGATGTGCACATGGGTACATACAAACACTTAATTATAGATGTATCTTTTTCCTCTTTTCAGTGCATTGGAAAAAGCAAACCATTTTTCACTAACTGAGCTGTCATCTCTGTTGTAGCCCATTCACAAAGCAGTAGAAAATTACCTGAGGAATTCATGTAAAACTGCAAAGGAGAAAAAATCTTCTATAATAAAAGCGAAACATGCAAATGTGACCGTTACCACCAGCCAATCAGAGCGGCTGTATGCAAATTAACCCAGCCAAG
>PVJC01048361.1:0-12578 GCA_004026665.1 Murina feae | reverse complement strand
TAGTTGCTCATTCTATGTGCTCCAGGACAAGGTTCAGGACACATCCTGTCTATTCTGCCACCATTTTGTCTCGGAACCATCTTTGTTATTGTGTGGTTAGCAACTGGCAGAGTACTTGACTCATAGAGAAAGGGAGAGAGAGAGAAAGAGAAAGGGAGAGAGAGAGAGAGAGAGAGAGAGAGAGAGAGAGAGAGAGAGATTAGTTGCCTGCCATATACACCTGATCTGAGGTAAGGGCACAACCTGGGTATGTGCCGTGACCTGAATTGAACTTTTGAACTTCTGGTATAGGTGACAATGCTCCAACCAATTGAGCCACACTAGCAAGGGCTGGATATGGTCTTAAGATACCTCCATAGCATCATCAGTGCCTTAGGTGCTTGCAAAGTAAGTGATTTGCATATATCAAGCCCTTAAGTTGCAGCAGGTAAGCAGTGAAGAGAAATAAATATTTAAAATAAAAATTTTAGGAGAACAAAGATGGCAGCATGAGGTATATACCTAAATGCACAGCCTCCACAACTACATTATAAAAATACAACTATACAGATAAATGGCCATCCTCCAGAACCAAGGGAGGGGAAGCTTTACAGCTAGAAGGCAAGAGAAGGAGTGCAGTGAGACTGAGTAGAAGCTCCCAGCGCCCAAACTGAGAGGTATGGACATGCGGAACGGATGCAGTGGTGCAGGTGAAAGGGTGGTGGCAGCTGCGCCTGGGTCCACAGCTTGGAAGGAGATTATAAACTCCAGGGTCGCACTGAATATGATGCGGGCTGTAGAGCAATGGGAGGAAGACCAGTGGTGTTCTAGCAATGCTGTTCGCAGCTATCACTGATGCGGAGATTCGGGGACTTAGAGATGCACATACCCCAGGGCTTGGAGGCGCCAAATCCGGGAGAAGCTGCTGAGTCAGCAGAGGGGCAGCCATTGTGGGTTGCTCCGCCCTGGTGATTCTGAGACCCTGCCCCACCCCACCTACAACCCCGCCCAAGCTGTGCGCCTGCCTGCCTTCAGCATAGCCTAAGGGTCTGCAGCTGGGACAGAACTCCAAAAGATCTAAACCCCAAACAACGAGGAGAAAGGCCTGCAGGTCATTTTCTCCCAGTGATACCTCCCAGTGATAACTACAACAAGACTGACTGTGCACCCAGCCTTCAAAGGCGTACAACAAGAGTGTCCAACTCAGGTAATTGGGGAGGCTGAATCACTGGGCCCTATAGGACACCTAGCACAGAAAGCCACTCTATCAATGAGCAGCCAAAATGCGGAAACTAAGAAACAGGTCACAAGTGACAGCAATGGATGAACGCAAACGACGATATAGAGTTCAAAACCACAGTTATTAGGTTTTTCAAGAATTTTCTAGAGACTGCTGATAAATTTAGTGAGACCCTCCAGAATATGAAAAAGGACCAGCTAGAAATTAAGCATACCCTGACTGAAATAAAGAATAATATACAGAGATCTAACAGCAGATGAGAGGATCGCAAAAATCAAGTCAAAGATATGAAATATGAAGAAGCAAAACCCACCCAGCCGGAAAAGCCAAAAGAAAAAAGAATAAAAAAATATGAAGATAGTGTAAGGAGTCTCTGGGACAACTTCAAGTGTACCAACATCAGAATTATAGGGGTGCCAGAAGAAGAGAGAGAGCAAGATATTGAAAACATATTTGAAGAAATAATTACAGAAAACTTCCCCCACCTGGTGAAAGAAATAGACTTCCAAGTCCAGGAAATGCAGAGAACCCCAAACAAAGGGAACCCAAGAAAGACCACACCAAGACACATCATAATTAAAACGCCAAGAGCAAGAGACAAGGAGAGAATCTTAAAAGCTGCAAGAGAAAAGCAGTTACTTACCTACAAGGGGACCCCCATACGATTGTCAGCTGATTTCTCAACAGAAACTTTGCAGGCCAGAAGGGAGTGGCAAGAAATATTCAAAGTGATGAACAGCAAGAACCTACAGCCAAAATTACTTTACCCAGCAAAGCTATCATTCAGAATTGAAGGTCAGATAAAGAGCTTCACAGATAAAAAAACAAAAAAACAAAACTAAAAGAGTTCATCACCACCCAATCAGTATTATATGAAATGCTGAAAGGTAACCTTTAAGAAGAGGATGAAGAAAAAGTAAAGATAAAAATTATGGACAACAAATACATGTCTATCAACAAGTGAATCTAAAAATCAAGTGAATAAAAAATCTGATGAACAGAATAAACTGGTGAATAGAATCGAATCAGAGGCATAGAAAGGGAGTGGACTGACAATTTTCGGGAGTAAAGGGTGTTGGGGGTGCGGGAAGAGAATGGACAATAATCATACACCTATGGATGAGGGCAGTGGAGCAGGAGGTAAGGACAGAGGGTGGGGTGGGAACTGGGAGGATGGCAGCTATGGGGGAAAAAGAGAAACAACTGTAATAATCTGAACAATAAAGATAAAATAAATAAATAAAATGAAAATTTTAGGTCCATTTTTTAAAAGCAGAGTCCAACATTATTTTTATGGCATCACATATATTTTAAATAAAACAAATTAAACAAAAAAAATCTAAACATGTTACCAATACTTAGCTGTATTTTTCTTCCAAGAGAGCTATAACATGATTTTTAAGAAATTTTATTTCATATAATTTCATGGCTTGTTGTTCTCCTTCCTTGTATAATTATATCCATGTTATTTTTTCCTCTTAGAATCAGTTTCTCTTTTTTAAAAAAATATTTTTTATTGATTTCAGAGAGGGAGAGAGAAATAGAAATATCAATGATGAGAGACAATCATTGATTGGCTGCCTTCTGCATGCCCCCCACTGGGGATCAAGCCTGCAACCCTGGGCATGTGCCCTTGACTGGCACTGAACCCAGGACTCTTTGGTGTGCAGGCCAACACTCTATCCACTGAGCCAAATCAGCCAGGGCTAGAGTTTCTCTTGTTGCTACTTCCTAATGCAGATTTCTCTACTGCATTCTGGGATGTCAACCTAAGCAATCAAAAGAACTTTTCTCAAGGGCTCCCACCCTGTTGAAACATGAGCAGAATATGGAGCTAAATTCGGGGTTCCAATTCCCACCCCCAAATGGCAATGGACTAAAGACACACTTAGCCTATATGCAACATTCATGACATTCCAGGGACTGGCTGGGCTCTAGCATTGTATTAGATATGAAGATCCAAGCTGCTCTCTATATAACTCAGGGCAGAAAAGGACTGCTTTGTTAGTACCCTGACTGTTTTAAAGTTTTCTTTTAACCCGGTGACTTTGAAGTTTCTCAGTATTTGTGTGTGTGTGTGTGTTATGTGTGTGTGTTTGAGAGAGAGTGAATAAAGAATCAGACGGAAGAGAGCTGACATTCCCTAGGGACACGTCATGTTTTCGGCTCCTCTTTATACCAAAGTTTTTCTTGCATTTTATTTTATATCTCCTTCTACAAGCTAAGATTTGAGCAGTTCTTTTCTTACCAAATTTAAAGGATGGAACCTGTAAGGACAACCACCATCCATTGGATCTTAAATGCTTTAGTCAATGTATGGAAGGTAAACGCAGGAATTTTCATGAACCCCTACCTTATTATTTGACACTAGGCCTTTTTGATAGAGTCCCTGGATCCCCAGGTCCCTTAACATTTCTGGAGAAACATTTGAAATCTTCATTTCAAAAGCAAATAATAAAATAATATTTTTATCATGCATTCTCTATTAAGAATTAGTTGAAAGTACTTTTTTTTTCCTGTTAAGACAAAGAGAAAAAGCTAACAGACTTTTCTGCCCCATGACCACTTGAGACATTACTACATTGTTTAAATTAACTTTCACAAAAGTTCTAGTGAGTATATACTATAAATGCAATTTTAGATACGCAGGAATGGGGAAGGTTAGGTAAGACATTGAAATCACACCATTGATATGTAGCAGATCCAAATTTTAAAACCAATTTTGTCTGATGCCAAAGCCCATGCTTTTCCCTCTGATCCCAATGCTTCATAGAAAGGAAAGAATTTGAGGTATGTGACCTAACCAGGGAACAGTTTCCTGGTTTCTGAGCAATTCTTCCACAAAATGGTGATAATACGAATGCATTGTGACTCCTAATTAAACAAAATCTTCTCAGAAAACATATTAGAAATGAAAAAAAAATTTTTTTTGCATATGCTTCAACTTTATGTTGTGGTCAGGTGAATTTTCAATCTCTTCCTAGAGACCCAGTGCATGAAATTCAAGAGCCTGTACCCTCTCCAATTTGGGACCCCTTGCATATCCCTCTCACAACCTGGGACTACAGGCTCCCAACCACTTGCCTGCCTGCCTGCCTAATTGCCCTTAACCGCTTCTGCCTGCTAGCCTTATAACCCCCTAATCACTCCCCTGCCAGCCTGATCAACACCTAACTGCTCCCTGCCATCCAGATTACCCCCAACTTCCATCCCCTGCAGGCTTGGTCCCTGCTAACTCCCTCCCCTGTAGGCCCGGCTTCCCTCAACTGCCCTCCCCTGCCAGCCATCTTATGGAGGCCATCTTGTACCCACATGGGGGTGGCCATCTTGTGCAAGGGCATGATGGTCAATTTGCATATCACCTCTTTATTATATAGGATTTACCACTGAAAATGAAGTAAGCCATTATCTGGTTAGAAGCAAAAGGTAGGCACTTCTGTGGGAAAGAGCTTTGCTTATATATTTCTAGAGGCCTGCACCAGTGGAGTCCTGATCTTGCACCTGTAGGATCAGGCTGAAACTGGCTCTTTGACATCCCCTGAGGGGTCCCAGAATCAAGAGGGCATAAGACAGGCCAAGGGACCCCACCAGTGCACAATTGGGGCTGGGGAGGGACACAAGAGGTTGGCCAGCCAGTGAGGAACCATGGGAGGGCTTCAGGGCATGTTCGGCTCATAGTGACCTATCTGCTGGACCTAAACAGCAAACTTAATCTACTAGTTGGAGCATCTGCTCCCTGGTGGTCAGTGAATGTCATAGTAAGCAGTTGAGCAGCCTTTGCATATCATTAGCATATTACACTTTGATTAGTTGAGCAAACAACTGGATAACCGGACACTTAGCATATTAGGGTTTTATTATATAGGATTTAATCATATTTACTCAACCTTATTTTATAACAAAGGACTGTGTCTGGAGCTCTAGAAAGCTTCTAAAAAGTGGAGCAAAAATATGCCACCCAAGATTTTCCTGACACTGTCAATTGTTTCTGAGGAATCCTATCTAATAAGAGAATAATATGCAAATTAACCATCACTCTGAGACAAAGATGGCGGTGGCTGGGACAAGATGTTTACATCATCGCCATGGTGACGACACAGGCGTTCTTCCCCAGCCAGCTGGAAGAAGGCCTCTTGGCCTGCTTGGTTGCTGCTGCCACTGGGGTGGAGGAGTTGTGACACAAGCCTTCAGGGGTCCCGGCACCCAGCAGCTCCAAGCCCCAGCAGGCACCCCAGCAGGACCCCCACCCTGATCCAGGACACCCTTCAGGGCAAACCAGCCGGCCTCCACCGATGCACAAGGCCTCTATCCTATATAATAAAAGGGTAATATGCAAATTGACCCTAACAGCAGAACCACTGGGAATGACTGGTCACTATGACACACACTGACCACCAGGGGGCAGGTGCTCAATGCAGGAGCTGCCCTTGGTGGTCAGTGCGCTCCCACAGGGGGAGCTCTGCTCAGCCACAAGCCAGCCTGACAACTGCCAGCACAGCAGTGGTGGCATGAGCCTCTCCCGCCTCCTCAACAGAGGTAAGGATGTCTGCAGCTTAGGCCTGCTCCCCATTGGCAAGTGGACATCCCCTGAGGGCCCCCAGGCTTCCAGAGGGATGTCTGGTTGCCAGCTTAGGCCCAATCCCCTGGAGAGCGGCCCTAAACCAGCTGGTGGATATCTCCTGGGGGGTCTCAGATTGCTAGAGGGCACAGGTGGGGCTGAGGAACCCCCCCTTGAGTACACAAATTTTTGTGCACCAGGCCTCTAGTTGATAATAAGTCTCCTTTGCTTTTTTTTTTTTTTTTTACCAGATTTTAAACCCTATGAGGACATACATTTATTTATTCACAAAAGGTGTCAGTTTGGAGGATTTTGTTATGAATCAGGCATTGTTCTAGGTACCAGGGAGTAATAGCAAAAAACACAACCAAGAACTTTGGTAAGTAGCTAGTATTTGTGTGTGTGTGTGTATGATGTGTAGAGAAGTATATATATATATATATATATATATATATATATATATATATATATATATAGAAAGAGGGGAAAGGGTAATAAAAAATAAATATAAAACCTATTGTGTGCTGTAAGTGGATGCCAATGATAATGGGTACCATAAAGAAAAACAAAGCCTGGGTAAGGAGTTAGAGACTGTGGAGGGAGATGAGGTAATTCCTATCTTATATGAATAGTAAAAAGAGCCTCTGGTAGGTCATTTTAAAAAAACAAAAACAAAAAAAGACAAACAAACCAGAGACCTGAATGAAGTAAAGGAATGAGCCCTGGCATGACCTGAATAAGGATACTCTAAGCAGAGGCAGCCGTAGAGAAAACGGCTCTGAATCAGGAGGATGTCTGACATTTTTCAACAACAGCGAAGTCTGGAATTGAGAAATGAGGGAGGAAAGACACAGCAAAGAGCTAAACTGTAGAGGGTCTTCTAGGCCATGGAAAAGAGTTTGGATTTTACTTTGAATGAGATGGGAAGCATTAGTGAGCTTTGAGTAAAGAGGGCTCGCTGTGGCCAGAATAGACCGGAGGAGCAATATGGAACTTCATTATCTTTATTCATTGCCTCTGGATGAACATATAGGGTTGTAGAGGGAATTGAGTAAGATAATGCACATGAGGAGCAATGCAGTGACTTACTATACCCTATGATCCTAGAACGTGAAGGTATTCAGTGTGTTGGCTTGGGAACCAGCATAATTAAGTAGCTTAGAGAGGAGCTTGGACGTTTCACTGTGTGCGCTCAATCCTAGCTCCATTTCTTGTCTGTGTGGTTTTAGAAAGTTACTTGACTCCTGCATGTCCTGAGATCGTCTTCTGTAAAGTGTGAACAGTAATAATCTCTACTTTATGGAATGGTTGTGAGCAGAATACTTAGAGCACCATCTTGCCCACAGTGCACACTCCATAGGCTTCCAGTACCACTGACTAGATGTTGCACTTTGCAAAGTGCCTTCATAGGCTGCGTCTCACAAGATCAGGTGTTAAATGGTGTAAGCATTGTTATCCCATTGTATTGAAGGGGGCTAAGGTTCAGAGAAGTGAAGTGACTTGCCCAAGATAGTCTCACCATAAAGCAGTCGGGATCGAACTGAGCCCATATCTTCCAGCTCCAAGTTTTCTTTTCATTATCCTTTGCTAAATATCTATGAGGAGTTCAAGTTCAGGCCTCCTAATTCTAAATTGATTAGTTTTTTTCTCTTTTATCACAGCTTTTAATAAAATCATTATATAATGCATGAATATATTATTAATAAAAAATGATAAGAGAAAGAAGGACCATTTAGAAAGAAGATAACCAGTTTAGGCTGTTAGAACATGATGTGAACTTAGGAGGCTGGATACCAATCAGTTGTTGACACATTGTACAATTCTGAGAAAATTACCTAACATCTTGAGTCCTTGGTTTCTTCATATGCTAAATGAAGTCTCAGTATATTCTCATATCTGCTGGCTAGATTTGTGAAAATATAAGCCAAGATAAAGATGGAAACATTTAGGGAAAAAAAATGCTACATATACCACATGTGTTTCTACTATTAAACTTTTCTAAGAAAATTCAGATCTAGACACCTCTAAAATACCTTCTGGGGTTAGTTAGGAAGCATTTGCTCAAAAACTTGAATTCTTTCAACTTTTATGGGAGGAGGGTGAGCGTAGATTAAAACTTTTTTTAGTGGCTTAAATTCATGGGAATTTTTCAAGCAAGCTTAGAGAATGTTGCTCAGTCCTATTTTCTTCTTGACTTTTCATAGTAGAAGAAATCACGTGGTGTTCTTTCCCAGCCATTGGTACCATGTGAACTTGAACATCCCACCCCCATGGGAAATAATTAGCAAAACTTTTTATTGATTTCAATAAACATTTATTGAGTATCTATTATATACCAGTCACTCTAGTAGGGGAAGCCAAAAAAAGATAAGACAGCATACTTGACCTCCTGAAGCTCAGAATCTAGCGGGGAATAATACTGTAAACCATGTGGAGACCACATGTGTGATCAGTTGTAATAGAGACTTTTCCTAAGTGCTTTAGGGTATAATTCAAAGTATGCCTGACTCTGACTGGTATTAGGTGGGGAGGAGCAAGGAAAATGTGTCAAAATGATTTTTAAATAAGCCTTGAAGCATAAGACAGGGTTTTCCAGGTAAATAATTGGAGTGGGAGGAAAGGTGTTTCAGCTGAGGAGGACCTTCGTAGTGTCACCACGGACGAGGGAGTGTGTTGTCCTCAAGGACATTGAAAGGCTCAGGAAAGGTTGGGTGGAGCAGGAAATAATGGTGGGCATGAAACTGAACATGGAAGCAGAGTTTAGAGAATTGTTTCTGGTGGTTGATAGAGCAAGTGGCTTGGAATAAGCAGGATAGTGATGTGATCAGATTTGATTAATACAAAGCCTTGCTAATGGAGGGATTGGAGAAAAGTGAAACTAGCATCTGAAATATCAATAAAGACACTATTTCCGTAGACTGAGTGGAATGTGAAGTAAAAACAGACAATGAAACAGAAATGGAAACTGAATCTAAGCAAACTTTTTTGTAGTAGAATGTATAGAACTATTGAGTAATTGGATGTGGATAATGAAGAAAAAAGAAAATGAAAGATTTTCTCTCCATTTATTAGTCTCCATTAATAGAAGCACAGTAGGAAGAGGAGAAATTGGAGACTGGCAGATGGGCAAAAGGATTGAAGGTCAGCTAGTTAAAGTTATCTGTGTAATATGCTTGGGGTATAAGAGGGACAGCCAGACAATATATTGTAGACAGTTTCATTTGAAGTTATAGGAATCCAGCAAAGGTTTGGAATGGAAACACACATTTGGGAAGTTTGGAATGTGGGTGAAAAATGATATTTAGAGATCACATAAGGAAGCTCAGAGAAATAGTAAAATGGAAAGAAACAGAGTAATGGGGCAATCTTGGAAACATCACCTTGAAGGAGTACTTAGAGCAAGAGGAATCCGTGGAACTAAACAAGATGCAGACAGGGAGACAAGAGCAACGGGGAGGCAGTGACATCTGTGAGGCCAAAGGAAGCAGGACTGTGAAGCTGATTTAAACTGCAAGAATGGCCTGCACTGAGGGTGTTTGTTTGGGTTAGGAGGTCATTAGTGACCTTTGCCAAAGCAGTTGCAGTGTACTGGTGGGTCCAGAAACTGAATTGCAGGGCCAGCGGATTTAATGGGGGGCTGGGCTGTGAAGAAGCAGAGCCATGAGGTTGTGCTTTTATCTTTTTCCCAGAGAATTTTCTTTGTAAAGGGATGAGCCATGATTATAATCAGGGAAGGGGCCTTTTGAGGGAGATATTTGAACATATTTATAGATTGCAGGGAAAGAAAGAGATTGATGTTTGAGAAGAGGTATTTAACAGCAATGAAGACTTCTTCCTGTGAGACTGAACTTCCTCCCCATGGATGAACTGAGGTGACTCAGCACCCACTACTTCCTGAATTTTTCTCCTTTTTAATGTTCAGGGAGAGTGTCACCTAAGGCCTATATTCTCACAGAGAAGAACAGGCATTGATTTGCCTCTAAACTGTGAACACAGGTCAAAATAATTCATAACAATAATAGATCAAATTATAAAATTGTGGTTAATATGGGTTGCTCTTTAAATTCCCCCCCCTCTCTCCAATGGTTGTTGGAGAAAGGGCAGAGGCTCCTTGGGACTGACCATCATAGATAAACACTCAGTCTTATCTGATGTTTATCAAGACTGAACTTGAATTCCAGACCTGGAGGTTTGCCCAGCTGCACACCCTCTCTGGCTTATGCTTTCTCTGATAGGAAAATAAGTCAGGATTAGATGGTGGCAGATACCATGCCATATGCATATTTATAATATTGCAAACTTGCCATCAAGCTGACTAAGTCAAATTAAGCATATAAGAAATGAGAAGCTTAAATGGAAGCTGATGATTTCAGGATTCCAGGATGTGGCTATGCCAGATCAGTGTGTTAACTTAATGAGAGAGAGCAGCTCGCATTTCAGGAAGGAAAGCAGCCACGTTGTCCTGACAAATGCAGCTGTCTTCCTAAAGGTTCTGTAGACCCCCCTCCCCGAACCCCCTCCTCCAAACACTCGCTTGACTCCTTGTAAAAATACACACAGGCTATGGAGTTTGCCTGTCTGATGTCGGAAGCCTTTTCTGCTGACCAGTGTAAATACTCTGTGAAGTCCTTGCTTCTGAATTCCTTTTAATGCACAGTTCTTTGTTCCTTTCTGCTCATGTTCTGTTTTTGCTCTTGAACTATTTCCTGTTTCTTCCTTCTTGCTAGCCTGTAGGGTTTTAGACACTTCAATAATTACTTCTTCTAACTTGTCCATTCTAATGAACAAGAAGCTAATTCTTCCCAGTTATATACATTGATAACCATTTATCATTTTGATGCCATTTTTGTACCTTTCCAAGTTTTTGGCATTATTTCTTGAATACTATACTATACTATACTATACTATACTATACTATACTATACTAAATATAATATAATATAATCCTATAGAATAAAAGTCTAATATGCTAAGTGTTCAGTCGTCTGTTCAACCAACCAAAGAGTAATATGCTAATGATATGCTAAGGCTGCTTAACCACTTGCTATGATGTGCACTGACCACCAGAAAGCAGATGCTCCAACTGGTAGGTTAGCTTGCTGCTGGGGTCCAGCCAATTGGGACTAAGATGAGCTGGACATGCCCTGGAGGCCTCCCATGGTCCCTCCTTGGCTGGCCAACCTCCTGCATCCCTCCCTGGCACTGATCATGCCTCCTTCAGCCTAGCCTACACCCTCTTGCAATCCGGGACCCCTCAGGTGATGTCAGAGAGTCAATTTCAGCCTGATCCCGCAAGCCAGGCCAAGGGACCCCACTGATGCATGATTTCATGCACCAGGCCTCTAGTATAATAATCTAAACTAATAAAAGAATAATATGCAAATTCGTGTCACTCTGCTACACCTAAGCTATGCCCACCAGCCAATCGCCACACCCACCAACCAATCAAAGCGACTATATGCAAATTAACCCAGCCAAGATGGCGTCCGGCAGCCACAGAGCTGGAATAAGCAGGAGGCTTGTCCCGGCGATGGAGGAAGCTAAGGTTCCTGTCTGCCTAGGCCGGCTGTGGCCTCTGCTCAGGGCAACAAAGTTTCAATTATAGGAGATAAACAAACCTCAGATATCTGCTTCCAGCCTTGGGCTCAAGGAAGCATTGGGAGCTAGGGTTGTCAGGAGCAACCCCACCTGGGCTCTGGTTAAAGCAACAAAGTTTCAACTTTAGACGTTAAATAAATCCCAGATACCAGCTTCCAGCCAGCCTCGATGCAAACAGCCATCAGCCCCTCACCCAGGCTGGCCAGGCACCCCAGGGGGGGGATAACCAACCTGAAGGGGCTGTGACCAGCCTGCAAATAACCATCAACCACACACCCAGGCTGGCCAGGCACACCAGGTGGAGACCCTCACCTTGAAGGGCCTTTGGCCAACCTGCAAACAGCCATCAGCCACTCATCCAGGCTGACCAGGCACCCCAGCAAGAACCCACCCTGACCTGAGACACCCTTCAGAGCAAACCAGCCAGCCCTCACCCATGCACCAGGCCTCTATCTTATATAATAAAAGGGTAATATTCAAATTGATCCTAACAGCAGAACGACTGGGAATGACTGGTCACTATGACACACACTGACCACCAGGGGGCAGATGCTCAATGCAGGAGCTGACCTTGGTGGTCAGTGTGCTCCCTCAGGGGGAGCTCTGCTCAGCCACAAGCCAGGCTGATGGCTGCCAGCACAGCGGTGGTGGTGAGAGCCTCTCACGCCTCCTTAGCAGAGCTAAGGATGTCCGACTGCAACTTAGGCCTGCTCCCTGCTGGCAAGTGGACATCCCCTGAGGGGCCCCAGGCTGCCAGAGGGATGTCTGGCTGCCAGCTTAGGCCGGATCTCCTGGGGAGCGGGCTTAAGCCAGCAGATGGAAATCTTCTGAGAGGTCCCAGGTTGCTAGAGGGCACAGGCTTGGCTGAGGGACCCCCCTCCCCCGAGTGCACAAATTTTTGTGCACCGGGCCTCTAGTATAATATAATATAATATAATATAATATAATATAATATAATATAACATAACATAACATAACATAATATAATATAATATAATATAATAATATACTAGGGGCCCGGTGCACAAAAATTTGTGCACTCGGGGTGGAGGGAGTCCCTCAGCCCGGCCTGTGCCCTCTCACAGTCTGGGACCCCTCAGTGGATGTCCTATGATGGCCCCAGTCTGCCAGGCGCCTTTTGTGTGTGTGTGTGTGTGTGTGTGTGGCCACTGGGGACCTGCCCCCAGCTGCATCTGAGGCTTG
>PVJC01048360.1:0-12525 GCA_004026665.1 Murina feae | reverse complement strand
TTCAGCAATACTTTGAAAAGATCATACACCATGATCAAGAGGCATTTATTCTTGGGATGCAAGGTACATTCAATATTCACAAATCAATTAACGTGAAACACCACACAAACAAAATGAAGGATAAAAATAATATGATTATTTCAATATATGCAGAAAAATCATTTGGAAAATTTTAGTATCCATTTATGATAAAACCCTCAGTAAAGTGGGAATTAAAGAAACATACCTCAACATAATAAAGGCCTTATATGACAACACACAGCTAACATCATACTCAATGGGGAAAAGCTAAAAGTATTTTCCTTAAGGTCAGAATCAAGACAAGGTTGTCCACTTTCACCACTTTTATTCAACATAACATTGGAGTATCTAGTCACAGCAATCAGACAAGAAAAATAAATAAAGGCATCTAAATTATAAAGAAGTAAAACAGTTATTATTTGTAGATACAATACTATATAGAGAGAACCCTAAAGATACCCAAACATGAGTAGAATTGATAAATGAATTCAGTATAATAGCAGGATACAAAATTAGTATCCAGAAACCTGTTGCATTTTCTATTCCAATAATGAACTATCAGAAAGAGAAATTAAGAATATAATCTCATTTATAATTGTATCAAAAAATACCTAAGAATAAATTAACCAAGGAAGTAAAAGGCCTATACTCAGAAAATTTTGAGACATTGAAGAAGGAAACTGAAGAAATAAATAAATGGAAGCATATCTCTTTCTCATGGATAGGAAAAATCAGCATTATCAAAATGTTCATACTACCCAAATAAATCTATAAATTCAACACAATTTCTATCAAAATACTAGTGTCATTTCACAGAACTAGAACAAATAATCCAAAATTTATATGAAACCACAAATGACCCTGAATAGCTACAGCAATCTTGAGAAAGGAGAACAAAGTTGGAGGTGTCATGCTACCTGATATCAAACTATACTACAAGGATATAGTAATCAAAACAGCATAGTACTGTTTGGCACGTAGATCAATGGAACAGTATAAGGAGCCCAGAAATAAACCCACATCTATATGGCTAATTAATATATGACAAAGAAGGCAAGGATATATAATGGAGTAAAGATAGTCTAGTCAATAAGTGGAGTTGGAAAAATTAAATATATACATGCACAAAAGTGAAATTAGACCACCTTCTTACACCAGATGCAAGAATAAACTCAAAATGGACTAGAGACTTAAATGTAAGACTTGAAACCATAAAACTCCTAAAAGAAAACATAGGCAGTAAACTCTTTAACATTGCTCTTAGTAATATTTTTTTTTTGGATATACCTCATTGGTCAGGGAAACAAAAGAAAAAAATAAACAAATGGGACTATATCAAGCTAAAAAGTTTCTGTGAAGAAAACCATCAACAAAATTAAGAGACAACCTACTAAATGGAAGAACACATTCACCAATGATCTATAAACGAGGGGTTAATATCCAAAATTTATAAAGAACTCATACAACTGCTCTGACTGGTTTGGCTCAGTGGATAGAGCATAGGCCTGGGACTAAAGGGTCCCAGGTTCAATTCTGGTCAAGGGCATGTACCTTGGTTGTGAGCACATCTCCACCAGGAAGTGTGCAGGAGGCAGCTGAATTGATGTTTCTCTCTCATGGATGTTTCTAACTCTCTATCCCTCTCCCTTCCTCTCTATAAAAAAAATAAAAATATATATATTTTAAAAAAAATAACTTCCCGCAAATGCTCTTTAAAAAAAAAAAAAAAGAATTCATACAACTTAACACCAAAAACTCCCCAAACAACCCAATTTAAAAGTGAGCAGAGGACTTGAGTAGACAAATTCTCCAAATGGGATACGCCCAATAGACATATGAAAAGATGCCCAACATCACTAATCATCAGAGAAATGCAAATTAAAACCATAATGAAGCCTGCCTAGTGTGGCTTAATTGGCTGAGCATCATTCCATGCACTGAAGGGTCACAGGTTCAATTTCCAGGTAGGGCACATGCCCAGGTTGTGGGCTTGATACCTTATTCGTCAGCATTTCTCTCTCCCTTCCCCTTTCTCGCTCTCTAAATTCAATTAAACACACACACACACACCCACACACACACACACACACATTTTCTTTTTGCCCAGCTGGAGTGGCTCAGTTGGTTGAGCATTGTCAAATGCACCAAAGGGTTGCTAGCTTGATTCTGGGTGTGGGTTTGGGGAGCATACAGAAGGCAACCAATTGATGTCTTTGTCTTTTTCCTACATCAGTGTGTCTCTCCCCTCCCTTCCCTTCCTAAGCATGTCCTCAGATGAGGATTAAAATAAAATAATAAAATAATCAAAACCACAATGATATATCACCTCACACATGTCAGAATAGTTATCATCAATAAATCAACATACAACAAGTGTTGGCGAGAATGTGGAGAAAAAAGAAACTTTGTGAATTGTTGGTGGAAATGCAGATTGGTGTAGCCACTATGGAAAAAGGTATGAAGTTTCACTTAAAAAAAAATTATACATGAAACTGACTTATGACCCAGTGATTGCACTTCTGGAAATATATCCAAAGAAACCCAAAACACTCAATCAAAGGAATATATGCACCCCTATGTTTATTGCAATGTTATTTGTAATAGCCAAAATATTGAGGCAACCCAAGAGCCCATCAATAGTCCAGTGGATAAAAAGTAGTGGTACTTATCTACATATTATTCAGCCATAAAAAGAATGAAATCTTATCATTTTCAACAACATGGGTGGACCTAGAGGTTGTTATGCTAAGTGATGTAAGTCAGACAAAGAAAGACAAATATCATGTGATTTCACTTATATGTAGAGTCTAAAGAATAAAATAAAGTGATGAACAAAATAGAAACAGACTCACAGATACAAAGAACAGACTGTTTGCCAGAAGGGGAGGGTTTGGGGGACTGGATGAAGAGGGTGAAAGGATTGAGATGTACAAATTGCAGTTGCAAAATGGTCACAGGGGCATAAAGTACAGCATAGGGAATATAATCATTACTATTCTAATAATTATGTATGGTGCCAAGTGCATAACAGAATTATCAGAGGTATCGCTACCTAAGGTATAACCATGTCTAACAACTATTCTGTGCACCTTAAACAACTATAAAATAATATTGAATATTAACTATAATTTTAAAATACCACAAAGCTAATATTGAGGGTGAAAAAATAAATAAATGGTGTTACCTCACTGCGTGGCTCTGAGAAGTAAGCACCTAATACAGTGCTGAAGCTACAGTAAATGCCAATATATGGTAGGTATCTAAACAATTCATCATTCAAATCATATACAGGGAGTACAATAATGAAATGAAGTCCACCGAGGGTCAGGTTTCACTGAGGCTGGCGTCTTCCCTGACATCTGCCCACCTGGCAGCGACACTGTCCCTATTCATACTTCTTCCCCTGAAAATTCCTAGGTCCAAATCCTGATCCCACCACATGCAGTCACATGGACTTGGAAAATTACACCTTCTGCTGTTTCTTTATTTGCATGATCAGGTAAAGATTAAGAGCATCTGGCATAGGTAAACATCATTTCTTTGTTAGGACCATTCTTCTTTGTTAAGAAAGATACCAAAGTATCTGGCTGTGTGGTCTTGCCAATGGAAAAAAAAAAATTACCTTCGGGCGTTACTTGTATTTGGATTTTCTTTTTTATTCATTGTAATTTTATTTTTTACTGCATTATACCCATGTAAATGAACATTCTGTCCTCTGTTTGGTGTCATGTGAACAGATCCTGAACACACAAAATGTCTGTCTCTCCTAGATACCCAGGGTTTTAACCCTGATGTATCTGATCCTTTATGGCTTCCTGAGCAAAGGCCCAGGGGGTGAAGAAAGAGCCCATCCAGCGCATCCAGGAGGAAGCCAGCTCTCCCTGAGCCCTGGATTCTGCAGCCCCCACCCCAGCTGCTGGGTGTCAACAGGGAGTCTGACAGCAGCCGCTATCCCCTTTAGCGGCAGCTTACAATAGAATGTGCTTTCCTAGCCTTCCTTCCAGCCTGGGCCAGGGAGCCTCTCCCCGCCAGCCCATGGAGCGGACCCCAGCTCCCGGCCCAGGTCCACTCCCTTGATGACAATGCTCCGGGGAGAAGCATCTCTGGAGCCCGGGAGCATTCTGTTTTCAAGGCACCGAGACAAGAACCAGCACGTCAGGCAGCCTGGAGGCCGCCCTTTGGAAGGGAAAATCCTCTCTCAGCGAGGTTACGCGCTCAGAGGAAAGCGCTGGCAGAAAACCTAGCTCCCCCAGAGCAGATGGTGCGAGCCGAGCCGCAGCCCGCGCGCTCAGCCCGCCGCCGCCCCAGGCCTCCGCGGCGACATTTCCCACCCCGCGCCCTCCTACCCACGCCCGGCCCCGCTCACCCGCCTCTCCATCTTCGCTCCTGGCGGAGCAGGGTGTCCGGCTTCAGCTGGGAAGCCCAGGGGGACGCACGCCGGAGCGCACTGTGCAGCAGCTCCAGCGAGGCTGCCCACCTCTGCCGGCTTCTCACTCCTCCCACCTAGCAGACACGCGCAGAAAGCGGCAGGTGGGATTTCCAGTTTAGCCCCCAATGTCTCTTAATCATTCTTTCCTATTTCCATAACACTTTTCAAAGGTGTTTTCTCTTTTGGTTAAAAATGTAGATAAGCTTTTTTCCATTTTTAAAAGAGAGGAAGAAAACGGGGGCGCGGCGGCGGAGACATGAGGGAGCCTTCAGCGTTTGGAGGAGTGGCTGCCTGCAGTGTTGGGAGGCATGTAGGGAGCCAAGATTTTTCCTTAAGGGTCCATGCAGCTGGAAGTCCGAGGGATGCAAACCCTAAGATTACGACTAATTCTGTTTTCCAGAAAAATCAGAAACATGATATATACATATTGAAAGGATTGAAAGATTCATGGAGTGCCAAACAGAATAAATAACAGAAAGCCAATTTATAGACATAGGGAAATTCAAAAGATGGAATTAAGAAAATATAAAAGAAAATTCTAAAAGCTTTAAAAATTTAAAGAGAGAGACTCAAAGGAGAGAGAACCAAAGTGACATTAAAGGTCAGTGCTGTATGCAAGAAGGCCATGAGTTAAATTTTCAAAGTGTTGGGAAAAAATAACTTTGAATTGCACTTTGCCTTTTATAAATATGGCTACAGAGGCGTATTTTCTTTTATTTTTTAGTCACAGTTGGCATTCAATATTATATTAGCTTCAGGTGTACAGCATAGTGATTAGACATTTATGTAACTTAAAAATGACCCCCTTGATAAACCTAGTTAGTACCCACCACACACAGTTACTACAAAATTATTGTCTACATTCCCTATGCTGCATTTTAGATCCCTGTGACTATTTTGTGACTGCCAATTTGTACTTCTTAATCCTTTCACCTTTTCACCCAATCCCCCAAAGCCTCTCCCCTCTGGAAATCATTGGTCTGTTTCTATTTTGTTCGTCACTTTATTTTGTTCGTTAGATTCCACATCTATAATAATAACAGGGCAATATGCTAATTAGACTGGACATCCTTCCTTCTGGACAAAGCCACAGCGGGTGGGGGCCGTGGCAGAGGCCCTTGCACGAATTTTGTGCATCAGGCCTCTGGTATAAGTGAAATCACATAGTCTTTGTCTTTCTTTGTCTGACTTATTTCACTTAGCCTAACACCCCCTAGGTTCATCCATGCCACAAATGGTGAGGTTTCATTCTTCTTTTGGCCAAGTAATGCTGTATAATAAAAGCATGGTATGCAAATTGTCCCCTTGACTGGGAGTTCCTCCGTGAGTTTGACCAGGGGGTTGGGACTGACCGGGGGAGGGAGGGAGGCCCCAGCTGGCAGCTGCTAGGGACCCTATCAGTGCATGAATTTCATGCACTGAGCCTCTAGTGTGTGTGTGTGTGTATATATATATATATATATATATGGCATCACTGTTTTATCCACTTGACTGTTAATGGGCACTTGAGTTTCTTCCATATTTTTGGCTGTGGCAATAAATGTAGAGATGCATGTATTTTTTTAATTTAGTGTTTCAGGTTTCTTTGGATGTATATCCAGACTTTCTACTTTTTCATGATTTAATCTCCATATGTTGTATGTTTTTAGGAATTTATCAACTTCTTCTATATTATCCAGTTTGTTGGCAAATAATTTTTGCACTAGTAAATACGATTTTTTTAAAACTTCTGTGGCATCAGTCATAATGTCTCTTCCGTCATTATTTAACTTCATTTATTTTTTTTCTTACTCTAGCTAATAGTTTCTCAATTCTGTTTATATTTTCAAATGACAAACTCTAAGTTTTGTTAATTTTTCTCTATTATTTTTCTATTTTTAACTTTATTTATGCTCTAATCTTTGTTGCTTTCTTCCTTCTGCTAACTTTGGACTCCATTTTTTTTTCTTCTTTTTCTTGTTCCTTAAAGACTCAAGTTAGTTTTTTTATGCAAAGTCTTTCAAAATCCCCAAAATTTTTTAACAGAAATAGAAAATACAATTCCACAATTAATATGAAATAGAAAAGACCATGAATAGCCAAATCAATCTTGAGAAAAAAGAATAAAAGCTGGAGGCACAAAGCTATAGTAAGCAACAAAGTATGGCACTACATAAGAAAGGCATTTGGACAAATAGAGAGTTCAGAAATGAATCCACATACATATGGTCAATTGCTCTTTGACAAGGTTGCCAAGAACATACAATAGGAAAAGGTTAATCTCTTGAACAAATGATGCTGGGGAAATAGTATTTCCACATGAAAAGAATGAAACTGGGCCCATACTGTACACCATACGGAAAAGCCAATTCAAATAGATTAAAAATTTAAAAGCAATACTTAAAACTGTAAAACTCTTAGAAGAACACATAGAGGAAAAGCTTCATGATATAGGTTTGGCAATGATTTCATGGACATGACACCAAAAGCACAGTCAACAGAAGCAAAATAAACAAGTGGGACTCTATTAAGCTAAAAAGCTTCCGCACAACAGAGGAAACAACAGAGTGAAAGGGCAACATACAGAATGAAAGAAAATCAGCATAAATATTTTAAAACTAGAAGCCCGGTGCAAAAAAATTTGTTCCCCAGGTTGAGGAGGGGTCCCTCTGTTCAGCCTGTGCCCTCTCGCAGTCTGGGATCCCTCCATAGAGGGATGTCCACCTGCAGGCTTAGGCCCGCTACCAGGGCGATCAGGCCTAAGATGGCAGTCAAACATCCCTCTGACAGCCTGGAAGCCCTCAGGGGATGTCCACTTGCCAGCGGAGAGCAGGCCTAAGCTTCAGTCGGACATCTTTAGCACTGCTGAGGAGGCAGGAGAGGCTCCCACAAACACCACTGTACTGGCAGCCTTCTAACTTGTGGCTGAGCAGAGCTCCCCCTGTGGGAGTGCCCTGACCAGCAGGGGCAGCTCCTGCATTGAGCATCTGCCTCCAGTGGTCAGTGTGTGTCATAGTGACCAGTCATTCTGCTGTTAGAGTCAATTTGCATATTACCCTTTTATTATATAGGATTATATAGGATGGAGACCTGGTTCATGCGTAGGGGCCAGCTGGTTTGCCCTGAAGCATGTCCTGGATCAGGGTGGAGTTCCCGCTGGGGTGCCTGGCCAGCCTGGGTGAGGGGCTGAGGGCCATTTTCAGGCTGGCCACAGCCCCTTCAGGGTTCGGGTCCCTACTGGGATGCCTGGGAAACCTAGGTGGGGACTGAGAGCTGTTTGCAGGCTGGCCATAGCTCCCATTGACCCCAACGTCCCAGTGAGGCTGGCTGGAATCAGGTTTCTGGGGTTTATTTATCTTCTATATATGAAACTTTGTGGCCTTGAGTGGAGGCCATAGCTGGCCTAGGCAAGTAGTTTCCTCCATTGCTGGTGCAACAGAAGCCTCCTGTTTGTTCTAGCTCTGTGGCTGCTGGCCACCAAATTGGCTGGATTAATTTGCATACAGCCACTCTGATTGGCTGGTGGGCGTGGCTTAGGTGTAACAGAGAGAGGGTTAATTTGCATATTACTCTTTTATTAGATTAGATAGAAAAGCCAATACCTTTGAAAGCCACCAAGTTTCAATTAAGAAAATTTATCTTGCCAAAAAATCTATAGACTCAGAGGATTGTTAAGGAATAGAAATCTCTCTATTATATCTAATCTAATAAAATAGTAATATGCAAATTAACCATCATTCTGAGACACCTAAGTCACGCCCACCAGCCAAGCCATGCCCCAAGCCAATCAAAGCGGCTGTATGCAAATTAACCCAGCCAAGATGGAGGCCGGCAGCCACAGAGCTAGAGCAAACAGGAAGCTTCCATTGCAACTGCCTGCCTTTGCTCAAAGCAACAATGTTTCAATTATAGAAGCCATGGAGCTGAAGCAAACAGGAGGCTTCTGAAGCAAACAGGAGGCTTCGTTGCTTGCCTAAGCCTCTGCTCAAAGCAACAAAGTTTCAATTATAGAAGATCAATAAACCCCAGAAACCTGATTCCAGCCAGCCTCACTGGGACCTTGGGTCAATGAGAGCAGTGGGCAGCCTGAAAATGACCCTCAGCCTCTCACCCAGGCTGGCCACACCCCCATGGGGTGAATGTCCCCACTCGAGGGGCTTGGCCAGCTTGGAAACGGCCATCAGCTCCTCATCCAGGCTGGCCAGGAATGCCAACAGGGTCCCATCCCCCAAAGGGTCCCAGACTGGAAGAGGGCACAGGTCGGGCTGAGGGACCCCCCCCCCCCAGAGTGCACAAATTTTTGTACACCGGGTCCCTAGTATGTTTATAAAAGTGGAAATATTAAATGAGTAAATTGTTTTTGAGGCCAGGATTAATTTCAAAATCTTTGATTAAAATCTTAATTTCAAGCTCTGGATGGTGTAGCTCAGTTGGTTTAGTGTCATCTCATGAACCTAAAGATCCCTGGTTCCATTCTAGTGGAAGTATATGCACAGGTTGTATGTAAGTTTGATCCCTGAATGCAGCACATGCAAAGGCAGCTGATCGATGTTTCCCTCTCACATCCATGTTTCTTTCTCTCTTTCTTCCTTTCCATCTAAGAAATAAAAAATAAAAAATTGTTTCAAAGTCAGAAAAAAATTAAAAAAAATAAAGTTATACTCTAGCTTTACTTATAAATAAACTTCCCAGGTTGGTTTAACATTAGAAAATATGATAATCTAATTTATCATATTAGTGAACTACTATAGAATATCCATATGATGATCTCAACAAGTTCAACAATCTATATTTGATAAAGCCGTAGAAAATAGAATTAGTAAAACATTTTTAAAACTTCATAATATGCTTAATGGCAAAATATCATACTTAGAGAAATTTTATACATGGTCTTTAAATTCAGAAACAAGGCAAATATAACTGTTGTTTATGATATTTTATGTTAAAAAGGTATAAGGATGGGAAAGAAGCAAAAAATGTTATTATGTGCAAAAAAAAGATGACCATCTACATGGAAAACCATTAGACCAACAGAAAAACTTTGAATTAATAGAATTTCCAAATACAGGTTAATTTACAAAATCAGAACTGTTCCTAAACCATTAATAATAGCTCTACATTTTTATTAAAAAAAGAAGCTATTCAGTATTATAATGAACAAATACCAAGGAATTGACGGTAAAAATTACATGAAACCTACAGAGAACATTTATAAACTTTCTTAAATGACATTCAGAAAGACTTGTATAAGTGGAGAACAAATATATGGGTGGAGCAAATTACTTTAAAGATATCAATGCTTGCAAAATTAAATTATTCTACAAGTTCAATGTAAGACTAATAAAAATTCCAGCAGTATATATTTTATTTTATTAATTAATTTATTTTTAATCTTTATTGTTGAAAGTAATACATACATCTATTACATATATGTCCTATTTTTTCTTCCATTGATCGCTTATAGCCCATCCCTGACCCCTGCCTCAGGCCTTCACACTTCTATTTTCTGTGTCCATGGATTATGTCTATATGCATACAAGTTCATTGGCTGATCGCCTCCCACCCACTAACCCACCTCCTCTTCCCCTCTAAGATTCTACAGTCTGTTCCAAGCTTCGATGTCTCTAAATCTATTTTGTTCAAAAGTTTATTTTGTTTGTTAGATTCCACACATGAGTGAGGTCATGTGATATTTGTCTTTTTCTGACTAGTTTATTTCACTTACCTTTTGTTTTTTTATTTTTATTATTTGGGTCTCTCCTTGTTCCTTGATGAATCTGGCTAAAGGTTCATCAGTCTTGTTTACTTTTTCAAAGAACTAGTTCTTGGTCATTGATATTTTGTATTTCTTTTTTTTTCTTTTTTAGTCTCTATGTCATTTATTTCTGCTCTAATCTTTATTATTTCCTTCCTTCTACTTACTCCAGGCTTTTCTTGTTTTTCTCTTTCTAATTCTTTAATTGTAAAGTTAAGTAGTTTATTACTAATTTTTCTTGTTTTTTTTTGTTGTTGTTGTTATTGTTTTAGTTAGGCCTGTAATGCTATGAACTTCCCTTTCAGGACTGCTTTTGCTGTGTCCCAGAGATTTGGAGTTGTTGTGTGTTCATTTTCATTTGTTTCCAGAAAGATTTTTATTTATTTCTTTGTTTAATAACATGGTATTTAGCCTCTATGTGTTTGAATGTTTTTGAGTGTTTTTACAGTAGTTGATTTCTACTTTCATTCCATTGTGATCTAAGAAGATGGTTGGTATGATTTAAATATTCTTGAATTCACAGAGACTTGTTTTGTGTCTTAACATGTGTTTTATCTTTGTGAATGACCCATGAGCACTTGAGAAGAATGATATTCTGGAGCTTTGGGGTGAAATGTTCCATAAATGTCAATTAAATCTATCTGATTCAGTGTGTCATTTGATCATTATTTCGGTCTGTTTTAGTTGTGCCTGTATCTCCGACACTGAGAACAGTGCACAGCGCAGACACTCTAGAAGTATTTGTTGAATAAATGAGTTATTATATTAATCCTGTAAAGTAACATCACTTTCATCTTTCTGTGGCTTTTTTTCAGTAGATTTATCTCAAGCTTCACAACTTAGTGGCTTCTCTCCCCCAAGTTGTCTAAAGTTCATGTTCTCTCCCGTTAAAAATCTGTCTTCAATAAAGAATCTCAAACTCAATTCACCATAAGCAGTAAGTTACTAGCAGCTTACCTTTAAACCAGTCTCAATTAGGATATCAAAGATAAACCTTTGACTGCAAGAATTACCAAGTATATAGAGAAGAGATTTCCATGATGATTCTTTCCATGAAATATTTTGCTAGAACCCTTGAAATTTTTTCCAGATTTGAAAACGTCCGTATTTTACTACTTCTCTATCAGATAAGTAGTAATACAACTTACTTTTTCTTTCTCTGAACAATATACCAGCAAAGAATGATAAATGAAATATAGAGAAAAATTACAAGTAAAACTATAGCCAGCCACAAATAGGAAGAGGCAGAAGTACCTGAAAAACACAAACCAGAAACATGGCTTCATTGTTTCTTTTTGTTTGTTTGTTTGTTTGTTTGTTTGTTTTTGAGTGAAAGTGAAGTTTTATAACAGAAAAGCTCCCTGCTGCAGGGAAGGGACTCAAGTGGGTTGCCTCAAACTTGTTATGACTATAGTTCTTTATTATATACTGTACTGCCTGCCATTTTGGCACCTTTAATCTCCAATGCTCTTTTGATTGTTTTTATTGACATTCAAATTGATTTATAAAATTATTTGTTATATCCTACTTTATAAAAGAATATACTATTGTATATTCAAATTGAAGACAAATAATATTATCCTACTACTCTCAAGAATAAAAAAAAGATATAACCACCTAAATATTCACCTGGATTTAGGTATCTAAAAATTTTTAAACAAAGTAAATACAATATAGTCACTTGAAGAAATATTGCCCAATTACTAAATGGAATTTCCAAAGACTCTTTAATATTCTTTAAAAATACATTTGTAATCATATTATTAGTATTTGAGATTAACATTCTAAGCAATGTAATAAGCATTTCATAAGGATTATTTACATCAACGAGAATTCAGTTATCGAATGGGAAAATGAAAGCTCTGAGATGTCAAAAAAAAATTTCCCTAAGATAGAAAGTGGCAAAAGTGGGAAACAAATTCAGTTCTCACTCCAGAGCCTGCACTCTTAAAGAAAAACAAATTATAAAATTGTAAGTATCAATACTTTTACTGTAGCTATTTTGATTAAGTGTTTCTAAATTGTATTACAGTAGTCCCTCCTTTATCAGCAATCTCGGTTATCAGTAGTCTGAAAATATTACATGAAAAATTCCAGAAATAAGCAATTTATACGTTTTAAATTGTGTGTTGTTTTGAGTAGCATGATGAAATCTCAAGCTATTTCACATTGTTTGCTCCATCCCACTTCTCCCTGCCAGGGATGTGTATCATCCCTTTGTCCAGTGCTACCTACCTGCCCACTTGTCACTTAGGAGCCATCTCGGTGATCATATCCATACTTTCTTAGTGTTTGTGTTCAAGTAACCCTTATTTTACTTTATAATGGCCCCAAGTGCAAG
>PVJC01048359.1:0-12575 GCA_004026665.1 Murina feae | reverse complement strand
AATATGTTCTCCCATGCAGTGGGCTTTCTTGTTGTTTTGTTGATGGTCTCCTTTGCTGTGCAGAAACTTTTTATTTTGATGTAGTCCCATTTGTTTATTTTCTCTTTAGCTTCTATTGCCCTAGGAGCAGTATCAGTGAAGAAATTCCTTCGGCACATGTTTGCAATTTCGCTGCCTGTGTATTCCTCTAGTATTTTTATGGTTTCCCGGTGGGATCTCCATACCAGACATCAAGCTATACTACAAAGCCACTGTTATTAAAACAGCTTGGTACTGGCGTAAGAACAGACATATAGATCAATGGAATAGAATAGAGAATCCAGAAATAGACCCAAACCACTATGCCCAATTAATATTTAATAAAGGAGGCAAAAGCATACAATGGAGTCAAGACAGTCTCTTCAATAAATGGTGTTGGGAAAATTGGACAGATCCATGCAAAAAAATGAAACTAGACCACCAACTTACACCATACACAAAAATAAACTCAAAATGGATAAAGGACTTAAACGTAAGATGGAAAACTGTACAATTATTTTTATATAAAGTTCCAGAAAAGGCAAAATTAATCTCTAGTGACAAAAAGCAAATCAGTGATTGCCTGGGGCCAGGGCTGGGAAGTGACTGGGAAGTAAATGATGGAAATGTTTATGTCTTTTAATTATAGTGGTGGCTACATGATTGTGCACATTTGTCAAAATTTATTTAACTGTATACTTAAATTCAGTGCATTCTATTGTGTGTAAATTATGCCTCAATAAAGTTGATTTATTTTAAAGAGTAAATTTTAGCTTAATTTAAAAAAGGCCTTTTAGTTTATAATTTGCCTTGAGATCAGAAACAATTTTTTAACTGAACAATAAATAGATAAAGGCTGGGAACTCCCATTTATAATGGAAATTTGTCTTATGCTCTTAATGATTCATTTTACACTCATCAGCTTCAAAATAAAGCTTCTTTGGCAATTTACTGTTGAATAATTATCATGCATATGACCCACATGTTTCATAAAGACTTCTCTAAAGGGTTGTTCTAAAGGGAGGTTTCCATATTATAGGAACACGAGTGAAATGGGGTAATAATTAAAGCAGCCTATTGCATTCCTGCAGAAACAACAAGTGTATCCATACACCTACATGAGTGATTCCCTTCAGGAACCCGTTTCTCTGGGAAACTGCCATGAGGAAGTCAATGAACTGTCCCAATGGGATTTACTTAGGGTAGATTCTTTACCTACTTGATCAAGTCCCCTTTAAAGTAGCTCCCTTTCTCTAAATCACAAAACGTCATGTTCCCAGAACGGTGTGGGAAATTCTGCCTGTTAGTTTTTCTCAAGAAGGGCAATGTGCAGAAAGTAAGAGCACGGACCCTCTACACTGATTACTTAATCGATTCGTCCTGGTCAAATCTAGGCCCCTGTTCTTACTAGGAACATGACTGTAGGCTACTCATTCAAACTCTCCAAGCCTCAGTTTCCTCCTGGGTAAAATGGGCAGATTAATATGTACCTGCCTTACAGGACTATTGCAGTCTCCACAAGACTGTATGTCAGGTACTCAGCATGATGCTGGGCACATGTTATATCCCTAATAGATATCAGCAGCAATTATCAAGGCTCTGAGAGTACTTCACAACCCACCAAGGCTACAGCAAAGAACAGGTGGCATTGTGACTTTTCAGCTACAAATGAAAATGGAGCAAACAAACATGGTACAAAACTCAGTATAAATCATATTTACGAATAAATGTATCTTAAATTTCTATACTTTTCCTTAAACTTCTGTTATTCAGACTTCCAGTCAAGATGGCACATAGGTAAATCCTCCCACAGACATATCAAAATTACAACTAAATTACATAATAATCATCATTCAGAACCACCTGAAATCCAGCTAAATGTAAAGTCCTACAATTAAGGATTTAAAGAAGAAGCCACATTGTGATTGCTGGAAGGGGAAGAGACACCAAACAGGCAATGAAATGGCAATACATACATATCTATCAACAATATTCTCTAAAAAATAAAATAAACTAACAAGCAGAACAGAAATTGACTCATAGGTACACAGAACATTTTGACAGTTGCCAGATGGGAAGGGGGTTTGAAGGAATGGGTGAAAAAGGTGAAGGGATTAAGAAGTACAAATTGGTTGTTACAGAATCGTCTTAAGGATGTAAAGTACAGCATAGGGAATATCCTATCTAATAAAAGAGTAATGTGAAAATTAACCATCACCCCCTCACTCTGTCACTCCCTCACTTCATCACAAAGATGGCGGCGGCCATGGAGCTGGCAAGAGCAGGAGGCTTGGGTTGCCCTGGTGATGGAGGAAGCCAAGTTTCCCACCTGCCCTGGTCAGCCCTGAGCTCTGCTCAAGGCTATAAAGTTTCAATTATAGAAATTAAATAAATCCCAGATACCTGCTTCCAGCCCACGGGCATGGCCAGCCTGAAAATGGCCATCAGCCCCTCACTCAGGCTGGCCAGGAACCCCAGCAGGACCCTCCCTCCCCATGAGAGGGCTGTGGCCAGCCTGAAAATGGCCCTCAGTCCCTCACTCAGGCTGGCCAGGCACCCAGAGGGACCCCCTCCCACCCTAAAGGGGCTGTGGCCAACCTGCAAACAGCCCTCAGCCCCTCACAAAGGCTGGCCAGGCACCCTAGCAGGACCCCCCTCCCTGAAGTGGTGTGGCCAGCCAGAAAATGGCTTTCAGCCCCTCATCTAGGCTGGCCAGGGACCCCAGCAGGACCCCCACCCTGATCTGGACACTCTTCAGGGCAAACCAGTCAGCCCCCACCCATGCACCAGGCTTCTATCCTCTATAATAAAAGGGTAATATGCAAATTGACCCTAACAGCAGAACCACTGGGAATGACTGGTCACTATGACACACACTGACCACCAGGAGGCAGATGCCCAATGCAGGAGCTTCCCCCTGTTGGTCAGTGCACTCCCACAGGGAGAGTTCTGCTCAGCCACAAGCCAGGCTGATGGCTGCCAGCACAGTAGTGGTGGTGGGAGCCTCTCCAACAGCACTAAGGATGTCCAACTGCAGCTTGGGCCTGCTCCCGCCTGGCAAGTGGACATCCCCCGAGGACTCCCTAGCTACCAGAGGGATGCCTGACTGTCAGCTTAGGCCCAATCCCCCAGGGAGCAGGCCTAAGTCAGCAGGTGAACATCCCCTGAAGGGTCCCAGACTGCGAGAGGGCACAGGCCGGGCTGAGGGACCCCCCTGAGTGCACAAATTTTTTTGCACTGGGCCTCTAGTAGTCAATAATATTCTAATAACTATATATGGATGGTGGCAGATGTGTACTAGATTTATTGGGATGATCACTTGGTAAGTTATATAATTTCTAATTA
This sequence comes from Murina feae, assembly GCA_004026665.1. NCBI lineage: Eukaryota > Metazoa > Chordata > Mammalia > Chiroptera > Vespertilionidae > Murina > Murina feae. The sequence goes on along the minus strand of PVJC01048359.1, from coordinate 9,212 downwards.
CTGGTGTATACACCTGAAACTAATATATTGTATTTCAATTGTAAATAAAAATTTAAAAATTAAATAACCAAAAAATAAAAATAAAATTCTGTTATTGAATATTGAAATTTTAAAAATCTTTTAGAAATGAACAGTAAATTGGCTTGATGCTTGTGCACTCAGCTCAAATGAAAAAGTATTCTGGGCAATACCTAAACTTCAGACCATCAAATGGACTCCACTAGTGAACTATTGCTTGGCACCACTATTTTCCCTCCTGACCATTCCAACTCTTACAGGTTATATGTAAATATATCCATTTCCAATCGAGAATGTGAAAACAACTTAGAAATACTAGCCAGTATGGCTCAGTTGGCTGAGCATCATCCCATGCACTGAGAGGTCATCTGTTCGACTCCTGTCAAGGCACCAGCAGGGGTTATGGGCTCAATCCCCAGAAGGTGGGTGCAGGGGCAGCAGATCAATGTGTGTGTGTCTCTCTTTCTCTCTGCCTTTCTCTCTCTCTAAAATCAATGAAAATAAATTAATAATAATAAAAAATAAATGCAAGTGATTGACAACAAAGCGTTCTCTGAAGTGTTAACAGAAGTTGCATTTTGATTTTTATTGAAATGTGAAGGCTGACCAAACTGAACTCCTGTCTGTTCTACTTAAGAGCCAGGTGGGAGTGGAACTGTCTCCTGAGGGCTCAGTTCATTTCTGCATCTGATTCCCACCGGGACTGCAGTCTTTAGAGCCATGGCAGCACTGGCGCGGGAAGAGAAAGTGGATTGGATATTTAAGATGGAGGCAAAGGAAGCGAAACAATCCTGTTTGGTTCAAGGATTTCCCTAGACAAAAGGTTTGTCTGATCACTTAAGGAGGGGGAAAATACCACTTTGCTCCTTTAAAACAAATAATAAGAAAGCATGAAAATATCCTCTTTGGCTTTTTATAGTTTTAGGATCTCTTAAGTATAAAAAGAAAATTTTCTTACCATGCTCATTAAAGGTTTAAAATTACATAATTTCAACAACATAACAATTTTCCAGATCCAATGCAAGGATTACATTAGGGAAAATCCAATTGGTGGCAGAAAGTAAATGGATTTTTATTCTGAAAACTAGTTTTAATACTATGAAATGCTCTTATTTTTGGTAAAGCAAGCTGCGCATTATTGCAGGAATTCAGTAAATTTTTTCACATGAAGGTTTTAAATTTTAGTTTCCTTGAGGAAACTAAATTCTAGAAACTGATAAGATGCCAAACACTTATTTCTCCACCCTTTCTGCATTCTAACTCACAACACAATGAAGTTCTTCCAGGTTATCGTATACTTTGTGCTATTTCTTCTGGTCTCCAAACTTGGAACTTTCTTCTGCCTCTCTTCATCTATTTTCATATTGTCCCAGGAGCCTCCCCACACACACCTTAGGCTCCTGCCCATGAGAAACTGGCTCCCTCCAAAGGGGTTCCCACAGCACCCTGTCTTTCCCCAACCTCTTCCATTGGATCCTAAGCTCTCCAGAAGCCATCTTGTTCACCATTATTTCTCTGCCACCGGAACAGTTGTCAACAGTTGATTAATTAGTCAATGTCTCTCCCATTAACTTAAAATGTATTGATCCTTTTGATAGAACCCTTCGGCTCTGATCTCAATAATCTAAATACTGACTTTAGACTGCAAAGCTTCCACACATACCCACCTGCTATAGTTGTGTTAACTCCTCCAATCAGTTTCCATTGATCTTCAGTGTCCATGTAATTCTGTAACACCACTGTCACCGTTAGCCCTACTCAATATGAAACCTGTTGCTTGGTTTATCTCATAGATGTCTCCAAATTAGAATACTCTTCCCATTCACGGCTTTTCCTGGAGAGAGGTAAAAAGGAGCAACAGCAAACAGGACAGCTTGGAGCAAACTCAGAGATTAATTCATTGACTCCTGAGGTTCCAGTCAAGTCATTTGTTTATTTAGTTCATCCAAATGGCGGGCTTATAAAGGCAGTAGGCATTTGGGAGCTTGGAGGTAGTGTGGAAAGGGTGATGGCAAACCCCAGAGCCTTGAATAGAAAAACATCTTCCCTCATTTACGGTTTTCTCTTGTGGCTACAGCCTATGCCAAAAGCATAGGAGTTAAACCATGTTGTTATAACATTGATTCTATGAGAAAATATGATTCAAATTTTAAATTATTGGCTTCCAAATTTACTTCCAGAATACAACCTCCTCATTCAGGCTGATTGTATAGAAATAGGATAGAATGGAGAGAGACAGGGCAGGACAGGAGAGAATAGGATAGGATGTGACTCCAGTATTTGCATTAAAAGTGGCCTGTTTTAGGGTTCTGCAAGGAGCAGCAGTACAAGAAGCAGATTTATAAACTGTGACCGGTTTTAGCTAGAGCTAATATTTGAAGCACATTGCTAAATTTTCAGTGCCTGAGCACAATAGGCTGTTAATGAAAAGGTGCTGATTCATTGAAGATTCATAGGTACTTTAAAAGGCAGTACAAAGTCCCTTGGGTAAAGAAGTAATTCCTATCTGTAGTTCCTTTACCTGGGAGCACTGCTAGAAGAGAGGAAAGAAATAATGTCCAAGTAAACAGAGCAGAGTTTTAAAGAAAAGCAGCTCAAAAGTGTCCAATATGGAAGGTGTGCAGACATCTAGGTTTCTGCCATTGCCTTTTTCCTTCTCCTTCTGGACTTCTCTGGGTGGTTTTTTCCAGTCATCTGCCCTCCTCTACACAAAAAGTCTATAGCTTCATCACGGCCCTCCATCTGATCCCACATTTATGATCCTGGACACCAACAGGACTTCTCCCTTTGGATATTTTTATAACAACTTCATATTTCATTCCCATTCCCCAACGCCACTTTCAAAAGAAAACTTTCCATCACCACCTTCCCTGAACTTCCCAGCGTACTTAGTACATAACTGTCATCCCTTTACCATCTTTGACCCCCACCTCTTCTGTTCCTCCCATATTCACTCTGGATAATGTTCTGATGCCTTCACCTCTTACAAATCTCCTAAATCCCAAATGGCTGCTTTCTGAGGCCACTAGCCATGTAATAGTTGGGCCTTGCTTCTTCAGTTCCTGCTGAGGTCACTTTTCTCTAGTCTAAAGGGAAGGAAGATGCTAATTTTCACATTTGCTTCTGAGCCAGTCAACCCTGCTGGCTGCTTTTTATCTATTGCCTGGTTCTTAATTTGGCTCTTGTGTCTACATGGGGTCTCTGCTCACTTTCTGTTGGTCACTGCCTGCCTGAATTTCCAGCACCTGTGCCTTCATTGAATATGACACCTCCATGCTGGTCCAGAGAAGCCTAAACACCCCTCATCTTCCCATCCCAAGTACACACACTGTCCACCCTTTCACTGCCTCAAAACACAACTCATGCAGGCCAGACTTTTATAGAAGATTCGGTAATAACAGAAGATGACAAAGGTCAGCAAAGATCAGCAACGGACGTAAAATAATTCTGCTCATCATGCAACTGAGGTGCTTATTCCTGCTGCAGGTTATTTCTAACTTCTCAAAAGCCAACCTATATCACTGCTTTGGGCCCCCTTCCCTTCTTTATACAGACTACAGCTAGATCTCTACTGACCTTCTAAATTCCAGAATCCCCACAAAACTCACCATTCTCAGGACCAGGAGAAAAATTAAACATTCTTGTAACTTTCTTTTGTAGAACACTTTAATTTGACTATTTCCCAAAAGGGCCTCCCTTTGTATAATGTAATATGCACACTAACCAGCTTTTCCACCTGATGAGTTCTCCTGAAACCCTAGAGAGAGATGCTGCTACAGTCATTTCTTCTTTAAAGGAAATACTTTGTTTTCTCCTTGTAACACATTTTTCGTGCCTATTTCTTCAGCCTCTACCTCACCCAGGCTTCATTATTGTCACCAACTGTCTGGCTTCCTTGTTTCTCATCTCATTGAGCCCTCTTCCCTGTCCTACCTCCTATTTTGCCAGCAGATTTATCTTTCAAAGTCTAAGTATGTCCTTCCCTTACTCCAAACGTTTAACAATTCACCATCTCTTGTAGAAACATCTTAGCATGCATGGCACTCGAGGCTGTGAGTTGGTTCTGGAAGCCCTTGACTCCACTCTTTCCAAAATACGGGCCATACCCTGAATACATCACATTCACATCACAAATTTGCACATGTCCTCAAGAACTCCAGTTCATCCTTCAAAATTCAGCTCAAAAATCATCTTTTCTATAAAATCCACCCCAGTGGATGGAGTCTCATCAGGATTATCAGTTATGATTGATCATTGTGAGTCCCTTCATAAAATTCCATGTGACTGAATAGTGAGGACAAGGAGGACTTGTCTTGACAAATTTACACCCATTCCCAAATGGAAAGCATCTAAGATGAACTCAGAATCCAATGTCTAAAGGAGAGGTCTGCATGAAATACTTTGAACAAGACTCACTAAAATTAGCAGACTATGGATGAGTAATTCCTAAACAGCCTGTGTGCAAAGCAGTGTCTTGATTCTTTTTTAAAATTTTTATTTAGTTACTAGAGGCCTGGTGCACGGATTCATGCACCAGTGGGGTCCCTTGGCTTGGCCTGCGGGGATCAGTGGACCTCTGCACTGCTGCAGCTCAGCCTTACTTGCCAGCTCATCAGGCTCCAGACCTGCGTTGGTCCCAAAGCCCGACAAAGTAATGCATGAAGTGGCAGGCTGCTGGGGAGGAGCCCAAGCCCGGACTGGGCTCTGCGTCGCTCCTGCTCATTTGCCCCACTCAGCCTGCTGCTGCACAGCTTGGGCATGCAGGGGAAGTGTCCACGGTAGAGGCTTGTGCCACAGCTGCGCTTGCCAGCCATCAGCCCTACAATTGGTGCCCCTGTCAGCTGAGCGGAGCTCCTGCTGTGGGAGCACACTGACCACCAGAGGGAAGCTTCTGCATTGAGTGTCTGCCCCCTGGTGGTCAGTGTGCATCATAGCTACCGGCCAATCATCAAGTCGTCTGATTGCTTTGGCTTTTATATATATACTAGGGGCCTGGTGCACAAAAATTTGTGCACTCAGGAGGTCCCTCAGCCCAGCCTGTGCCTTCTCACAGTCTGGGACCCCTCGGGAGATGTCCACCTGCTGGGGTACCTGGCCAGCCTGGGTGTGGGGCTGATGGCTGTTTGCAGCCTGCCAAGCCCCCCAGTGGGGACCCTCACCCCATTGGGGACCCTCACCCCATTGGGGTGTGGCCAGCCTGGGTGATGGGCTGAGGGCTGTTTTCAGGCTTTCAGGCTGCCCACAGCTCCCATTGACCCAACGTCCCAGCAAGGCTGGCTGGAATCAGGTTTCTGGGGTTTATTTATCTTCTATAATTGATACACTGTTCCTTTAAGCTGAGGCCTAGGCAGGTAACGAAGCCTCCTGTCTGCTTCAGCTCTGAGGCTTCTATAATTGAAACAATGTTGCAACTATGTTGCCTGAGCCAGGAGAAGCCCAGCCGGCTTAGGCAGTTTACTCCTGGTGCAACGGAAGCCTGCTGTTTACTCTAGCTCCATGACTGCCGGCCTCCATCTTGGTTGGGTTAATTTGCATACAGCTGCTCTGATTGGCTGGTGGGCATGGCTTATGGTGTCCCATAGAAACAGTCAATTTCAATATTATTCTTTTATTAGATTAGACTAGAGGCCCAGTGCACAAAAATTTGTGCACTCAGGGGGGTCCCTCAGCCCGACCTATGCCCTCTCACAGTCTGGGAACCTTCAGAGGATGTCCACCTGCTGGTTTAGGCCTGCTCCCTGAGTGATTGGGCCTAAGCTGGCAGTCAGACATCCCTCTGGCAGCCTGGGAGCCCTTGGGGGATGTCCACTTGCCAGGCGGGAGCAGGCCTAAGCTGCAGTCAGACATCCTTAGCACTGCTGAGGAGGCAGGAAAGGCTCCCACCACCACCACTGTACTGGCAGCTGTCAGCCTGGCTTGTGGCTAAGCAGAGCTGTGGGAGTGCACTGACCACCAGGGGCAACTCCTGCATTGAGCGTCTGTCCTCTGGTGGTCAGTGTGTGTCATAGGTGACCAGTCATTCCCACTCATTCTGCTATTAGGGTCAATTTGCATATTACCCTTTTATTATATAACATAGAGGCCTGGTGCATGGGTGGGGGCCTGCTGGTTTGCCCTGAAGGGTGTTCCAGATCAGGGTGGAGGTCCCGCTGGGGTGCCTGGCCAGCCTGGGTGAGGGACTGAGGGTCGTTTTTAGACTGGCCACATCCCCTTCAGGGAGGGAGGTACTGCTGGGGTGCCTGGCCAGCCTGGGTGAGGGGCTGATGGCTGTTTGCAGGCTGGTCACAGCCCCCAGTGACCCAAGATCACAGAAAAGCTGGCTGGAAGCAGGTATCTGGGGTTTATTTAGCTTCTACAATTGAAACTTTGTTGCCTTGAGTGGAAGCCACAGCCAGCCTAGGTAGGCAGCTTCCTCCATCGCCAGAGCAATGAAGCCTCCTGTTTGCTCTAGCTCTGTGACTTCCCGCCACCATCTTGGTTGGGTTACCTTGCATATAGTCACTCTGATTGGCTGGTGGCCATGGCTTGGGATGTAGCGGAGTGATGCAATTAGCATATTACTCTTTTATTAGATTAGATTATTTTTTTTAATATATTGTTTTTTATTTCAGAGAGAAAGGGAGAGAAAGAGAGAGATAGAAACATCAATGAAACAAGCATTGATTGGCTGCCTCCTGCCTGCCCCCTACTGGGGATTGAGCCTGCAATGTGGGTATATGCCCTGGACCAGAATCAAATCTGGGACCCTTCAGTCTCCACTGAGGTGCTCTATCCACTGAGCCAAACTGCCTGGGGCCGTCTTAATTCTTAAAAGCAGTGAGTAAACATGTTTGATTAGCACCAAAAGAGAATATGAACTGCAAGATCTATTTTTCTCAAAATCAGACATATTCGCAGACAATGGCTCTGAATGACCACCAAGCCTTCTCATGTTTCCTTCATCAAGAGCAGCCTTTGGTGCTGTCACGTGCAACATCAACACACAAATTAAAAACAAGTAGACCGAGACAGGAAGCTTTTATTTTTAACTCTAAAAGCACCTTCTGAACATTTTGTCCTATCACACAAGGTGGCTGATACCAGGAGGGGTGATGTGGACCCTGGGACTGTCAGAACACAAGGGCTACTAGAAGGCAGGAAGCTAGTTCCAGGGATCAAGGAAATCCCAAATGGCAGATAAGCTTGGGGTGATGATGGTGAGAAGCAATGAATGCTACTTTACTAGTATGAAGGTTTCCTGCACCACATTTTTCTTCCGTCAGCATTTTCTGGCTTTGTAAAATCCCCAACAGTGAGAACACTGTATTGTGATGCATAAGAGATCCATGAAGCACAGCAGTGGACAGCACAGTGAATTTACTGCCCTAATGGCTGCCTCGCAACAAAATGCACATTTAAATGGAGCACCTGAGTCATAATTGGCTAACAAAAGAACTGCCCATCTGTGCACATTAGACAAAAAGAGGCTCATGCAGAACACTGTTGTGGAGTGATGCCTTGTCATGGGGCTTTCGCAAGTGGAGCTGAAGCCTGGCGTCATCAATTCTAACTAGAATTTCCAGATCTGAGGCTATTCCACAATGTTCTAAAGCCAGGCAGGGAGCAGGAGGGTGGTGCTAGGCTTTCAATTCAGACCGTCCAGCCAGGGCTTACACGCCAATGGTACCATACTGAATGATAATCCCAATGGGCAGGCCTTTCAATCTACTTCCAAATGGTCTGATGACGACAGCATAATCCATCTAGGTCCATTACAACAGTGATAACGATGTCTGTTATTCATGTATAAACTACATATAGTAAGGTTTAAGTCAGCAATAATAATAACACCTAATATTATTTGAATACTTGTTTTTATTGAACACTTGTTTTATGCCAGAAAATGTACTAAATTCTTTTCCATGTTCAACCTCAATTAATTCTCAGAGCAATGTTAAGTAATGGCTTCTATTTTATCATTATCTCCATCTTGCAGAATAAAAACTAAGGGTTGAGAGGTTACACCACTGTTTCCAAGGTCACACAGTAAGTGGAGGAGGAGGGATTTAAACTCCAGAGCTCTTATCCTCCATATCACTGGTAAAAGGAGACAGAATCTGGGATTTGAATATTCATAGACCTTTCTTTAGCCACCAACCAAGGTGGTGAACACCTATAATGCATAGGGTTGGACCCTGGGCACTCAGCTTCAGCCCACAGGAACCATGTGCATTAGTGGGTATACTTCACAGTAGCAAATTGGCTTGAGGTTCAGCAATGTCCATTCACCATGTGAGCTGAACCAAAATGGATTATCTCTGGCTTCCTGCATCCTGGTCCCACATTAAAAGCACAGCTGCTCGAAAGGGAAATGTCATCCTTGTGTTTCAGATTCATTTCCATTTAACTTGTCTCAGTCTTGGTCTGAATGTGTTGTCATCCAAAATGACTTATAAAAGCTTTCCAAGAGCCTTTTAACTTGGTCTTTCTTCAAGTTATGCCAAGGGTAAATGGAACTAGATCATCTTATAATCTTAGAAACCATAATTTCCAAAGAAACCAAAAATATGGCCAAAAAAGACAGTCTCGGCCCTATGAGAGACATTTCCAAAGCTGCAAAAGTAAGAGCTCTCAGAAATTTAACCAGCAAATGAACTTTTATTATGGTTCTTAGTCAGAAAGTACTTGTCTGGAAATGTCAATTTATAGTTCAGGTTAGAGTTTTTTCTCTAAGCCAATATCATGAATATTTCACAGCATATAGGAGTAATGACTGATGGATGTTTTATATCCGGATTTTCATCTTCAAACCCAAGTATTTTGAATATATGCCTTGTATATTGAGAAAGACAGGGAGATGGGTGTGTCTGCCATGGGAGGATAGAACCTGCAAATGAAGAGCATGTGAAGAAAAATATACCACTCAGAACACCCCCAATCACCACAGGAACACGTCAGTGACTATCAGCTTATTTGCTGCATTCTAGGGCATCAGAACTGTCTATAACGTTCTACTCAGGACATCAGCCCGTCCAAGCTAACAGAAGAAACAGGAGCCTGCAAAAGCCGTCATCATCTCAGAGGACTAAAGCAACTGAAAACCTGTGGGATTCGTGGTAGCAGACATCCTGTTGAGGTTCTCTCTGTGGATGCCTGAAGTTAAAAGGTCCTTAACATGTCCTTCTCTGTGAAAAAATAATTCTATGTGCTTCTAT